>CAXHWN010000992.1:12500-21758 GCA_964020975.1 Hermodice carunculata | reverse complement strand
TCAAATTCACTACAAATATGGCGGCGAAGCACCTTGTTCAACCTTTTTGGGGTTGTCCCGATGGCCTAGAGGTCAGCGTGTTGAACTTTACACTTGGCTAGGCGAGTGTGCCGAAGGTAGTGGGTTCGAATCCCATAAAGGTCGACATAAATTTATCGTATTTTTCATTTGGTAAGTGGCTTCCAAATCTTTTGAAATGGCTTCGCTCCAATGATTTTCGGATTTTAAAATTGGCGATGTTGGTAAATTAAGATAAGAAATCTTTTTAATGGCAGCTTTCTAATTTCTCACAAATTGTATGGGAAACCTTTTGAGTATCGCTAAAGCACAATTTATTCATAGGGTGGCACTGTGATTTCCGTTTTTTTACAGAGTTTTTTTGGGTGTTTGTGGTATATCCAGCTTCAACCTAAGCGCGTGCTTTGTTCCTTTCTAATATGCAGGGAATGTCCATTGACTCAATCTCCATGAAGTGTGTTCGCTACATGGTGCTGATTGCGTTTCCTGATTTTTCAAAAAATCCTAACACTTAGCACACAGCTTAGCAGGGGCAGGTAATAATGAGCCTCCTGCTGGGAGTATGGGAGGGGATGGAAAGCCTCTTTAGCTCTTGTCAAGCTAGATCCAAAGCCAAATACCCTGAACGAGGGACCGTTTCACCGAACGCTCATACTCATACTAGCTAGTGTCTTTGACAACCTTTTTTTTTTTTTTTTTAATGAAAATAAAAACAGAGGAAACTGGAAGGAAACATATAGGCTTAGAGTTTTTATTATTTCCACTGTGTTTATCGTCGCCCGCATATTAAGATGTCAAACATGTTTACAAATGTTTGCAATGGCATAATATGTAAAGAATTAAATTCTAAATAGGTCCCTTTGATGGGAAGCAATAGTTTTTAGATAATATCATAAGCAAATATATGGCCTTTTTGAATAGGTAAGCAGAACTTATTTAGACCTATCAGGTGAAACAAAAAAGGCTTCGGCCAAAAGGATCTTTAAATTATATCATGAAAATTAGGCCTTGTGTCAGAATTAAGTGATGCGATCCGTAAGTTTAATCCTCAAAACAACGAACAGACTGGCAAGAATGACAAAATTCAAAGTTCATGTCATTAGAGCATTTCTGGAGAACAAATTAAATGTGTAGGCCTATAATCCAACACCCTAACCTCTTTCTGTGGGACCTTCCGCTGTTACATTAAAATGCAGTGGCCGTGTAAACTTAATGAGTCTTGAAAATGTGATATAAATCTAATAGAAATGTGTTAGTTGATACCTGTTTTAAGACTATAAGATTGCATATTGTTTTAAGATCACAAATCGGGCATATCTGATTTATTACATTTTGATACGTGATGTTATTACGATGTGAAAATGTCATAATATTACATTGTGCCGCAACTGATTACAAATTGCCGCCAGTATGACAAATTAATGCAGATTTCCGGTCATCTTTTTTTTTTTTTTTTGAACAAAAAGGCAGTTTTTACAAATTGCCGCATAACAATATTTATCGTTGCATGTGCTTTCAATGGCCACAAAGTGCGGTCACAAGAATAATAACTGGACTTCAAGATCATGTGTGAGACATACACGGGAAAGGTAAACATATATCAACATATGTAAGCACAAAAATCGTGGTTTCACATTTGACATTGAATTTGAATCGACATTTGTATATATAACAACAGCGACTGACATGCCGCACTTTTAATATTCCGTCACGTTCTTCTCAACGCCTCATGCTGCGTTAGTTTGTCAAATTTCACTGCCTTGAAAGCTTAACTGCGTCATTATCATGCACACGAGTCGAAAGACACGCACAGAGACAAGCAAAGGCTGACATCAGGCGCAAAACTATTTAAACAGAGATACAGTTCAGCTGCACTGCGGTAACGGATGGGGTTAACGCGGACCATTTGAAGGGGGCAACAATGGAGGGCTAAGATACAAAGCAAAGAACTTGCAACAGCAATAAGGATAAGCATGTGTTGGACATGGTCGTATCAACGTGGATGACAGAGTGTAATGCCTCCCGCCTGCCCTTTCACCATCTCTCAATTTCAGTAATTTTCTGTAAACCTTTATTCCTGTTCATAAACTTGGCTACAAATGTTATTTTCATTGGCACTGGTACCTAATCCAACTACATCATTAAAAAATTGATATATAAATAAATAAATAAATAAATAAATAAATAAATAAATAAATATACATACATACCTATATAAATATATATATATATATATATATATATATATATATATATGTAAAGACAAATAGATTGATAGATAGATGGATGGATAAATAAATAAATAAATAAATATATAAATAAATAAATATATATATATATATATATATATATATATATATATATATATATATATATATATATATAAATAAATAAATAAATAAATAGATAAATGGACGGACGTCTCCTTTGAAACTTAAAACTATCATACACTATTCCACGATATCGACACTAGTATAAACAGGTAAATAGTAATATTATTTTTGGCACCATAAAGTTGACTACAGGTGTTAAGAGGTAAAGTGTACTAAGGTATAAGCTGGTAGCCTCCTCTTCCACTATACTGGACGAAGGTTGAATAGAAAGAAATCCTGCAAAAAGTGAGTATGATCATTGTTTTCGGATTTAAGACGGACTAAAGAAAATTCTCTAAGTGGGTTAAGTATACTTTACCCCGGGTACTTTCCCTCTTAACCACTCTAAACACTTTTAAGACTACACTTTGTCATTTCAAGCTCCATCTTGACATGGTTTGACTACCTTTCTTGAGTTAGGGTTGTGATTTTTAGGTATTTGGTCATATCTCTGGAATATTTCAACAGAGTTTTGTGTAGTTGTTTTTTTTTATATATATATAATCTTTGTGTTGTAGTTTTTGCAACAAAGTTCAGACTTTATTGACAAAATCGCTGAAAAATGTGGTGTTTCTAGCAATACGTATTACTTGTCCGATACAAACTCCATATGCCTGTTTCTCTTGAATGTTTCCTGTCACACCAGGGTAGGAGAAAATATCAAATTTGGACTGGTCTCTCTTGTCAGATATGTTTGTTACATACTGGTTGTTCTTAATTTCTATATCCAGATCAAGGAAAGTAGCTTTTGTGTCCCTTTCATTTCTCAGGTTATTATTAGTTCTTTGGTACATATGTTTTTTTTCCAATTTCTCTTTTATTTCATCTCCATTGTTTATAGCACACAGGTCATCTATAAATTTTTGTGTGAGAATATGATCTTCTTGCAGCTGCACAGTTTTATTTTGTCAATTCCTCCATCCATTTTGATTCATAATAATGTAAAGAAAGGTTGACAATATATGGAGCTGAATCTGTTCCCATTGGTATGCCTACTATTTGTTGACAGACTCTGGTTCCAAAGCAAAAGTGTGCATTGTTGATAATGTATTCTATCATTGGATCACTCTTGCTTCGTGTCAGATATTCCTTTGCTCTTACCTTTATCAAATTCAGCCTCAGCACCAAATGTTTTATTATACTGACATGTGCCACCTTTGAACGCTTTATCCAACATTGAGATTAACACGTTGTTTAGGTCTGTCAAGTTGATATTTGTATACAATGTTTAGAAATCAAAGGCACCATTTTTATTGTTGATTTTGTCAATGTCTAGTAGAATACCACTTGTGCTATCTGTAATCCACATTCTATTCATTCCCGTATACATTTTCACTTTTTGCAGTTGCTAGTATGTGAATTTTTGACAAGTTTGAGAACTTTAGTGAGTCGTTTGGCATGTTATTTCGAAACACATTTCCTTGCTGCAACGATGAACCTGAATTTCTCAGGGTTTTTATTCATTTTGACAATTGCATATATAATTGGTAATCCCTTGTCCTCATTTGAAACAATACATTTCAACTCCTGGTTTTTATCCACTTGGTTCTTGATTATAGTATCAGATGTTCAAGCCTGTTGATAACTTTCATTATTGAATTCACTCAGTATTGTATTGATGTAGTATGGTTAACAAGTTTGTGATTGACAGACAAATGGACAGACAAATAAATAAATTAAAGAAAGAAAGAAAGAAAGAAAGAAAGAAAGAAAGAAAGAAAGAAAGAAAGAAAGAAAGAAAGAAAGAAAGAAACAAACAAACAAACAAACAAAAAAATAAGTAAATAAATAAAATGTTGCTGTAGAACACCAGCTACATTGAGCGTGAGTTCTACACGCAACGAAGAATATTAATTGTTCCATAGACCCATTGGTTCTGATGACGATAAACTTCCCTCTTAGTTGCTTTATTGTTGCAATGATGCGAGATTTAAATTGCACACAAAAAGACCTTAAGTCGGATAGCAGCATATACATGTGTGTTGCAGACGTCTGGAGTCGATCCAGATCAACAGTCCCCCTGGCGCGCTCTGGTCCCATTGGATGAAATCTTCAAAGCGCGCCAAGGAAATAGCTGTATATTGACTCAGTTTGCAAACTAACGCTGGAGCGATTGACATGAATTAGTAAAGTGAGCCACCTTACATGTATACCGCACCGCTTGATTTATTACACGTCTGAATGAATTTGTGAAGTAACGTCTTTCATGGATATCACTTGATGTCTGAATACATTTTCCATGTACGTGCACAAAGCCAAAAGATATCCATACATGTACATGCAGCCCAAGACAGAAGAAAACAAAATGTATTTGTTAGCATCTGTGGAATCTTCCAGTTACGTGTCAATCTTTTTGTCCTTAATGCATCCCAACGCCACAATCAATAATGTTGTCATCTGCTGTTTTGACACGACTTCCAGTCACCATTGCGGAGCACGAGAAGTCCGTCAGGCGCATTTGATAAATACTATGAGATACAGTAACTTTTTGCGTCAAATTTACATCTTCTCATGTTTTCTTATTCTCGAACACACATCCAGTCAGCCTTCAGGAATAACTTTTAGACGTTGCAAAGAAACGACGGGAGCACCACCGGCTTTGCTATACATCCAACTAGAAAGCAAAAGTCGCTGTGTACAACATTGTGTTTTAACACTTGGGTGTTCTATGGTGTACGTAAAGTATAAACATTTATGTAACTGCGCACTTATAACCCAAGAAGGGATAAGCCTTCTGAGTAACGTTACTCAAAAGCACAGTGGATGGAAATGTTATCAAGCTGAAGGTAAGAACATGTGAATTTTCAGAGGCCATAAATTTTAGAGAAATTAAAAGTTCCGTTAGATTAACACCCACCGTCACTCTCATGATAATAATAATAATAATAATAATAATAATAATAATAATAATAAGAAGAAGAAGAAGAAGAAGAAGAAGAAGAAGAAGAAGAAGAAGAAGAAGAAGAAGAAGAAGAAGAAGAAGAAGAAGAAGAAGAAGAAGAAGAAGAAGAAGAAGAGTAATGGTGACCACGACAATGATTATGGTAATAATTATAATAAAACCTACTGTGACAGATGGCAAAAGATTTGTTTTAAGTACAATTGTGATTTTACTCAGGAATTGTCTTTTGCTAAAACAAACACACTAATCTGCATAAAATTTCAGCTTGATCAGTTGGCTCACCCGTCAAATTACCACCAAGAGCTCTGACAAACTCATATGGTTTAATTGTTTTCATGGTCTATATTTGTTTATTTCATGAATACATAGGTTTATTTAACAACCCTAGCTACAAACATATAAGTGAAATTTTGTTTGACTTACAAAGCACTATACCTTGCAAAACACCATTAAAGTGTATACTTGTTGGTGTATGTCAAGGATAAATCTATAAGTGCAGATTCAAATTATTATAAGCCACTGATGATAAAACCAATAACCTGAAAAGTTGTAGTGTTCAAATTTCCCTTCCATTTATACATTTTACATCTTATTTACGTCGCATCTACACCGTTTGGAGTCTACAAGGTTTGTCTGTATATGTCCCGTCACATGGGTTAAAGGAAACCAACAATATGATACCTGACATACATAACAAAACCCTGAAGCCCACTTTTCATGTATTGCAGTCGATGCAAAGCTGTGAAGTCCTTGTCTGACCTTTCGAGTCGTTGTATGGCCCACACGCACAAAAACGAAAATAAGTATTGTTAATTAAACTAGTGAATGCTAAACCAGTTATGCGTAGATCAATATAGTTGATTGTTGTATGAAGTGTTTGTCAGTGACAAAACTGCAGATTTATATTATACTGCGCCACAGAAACCAGTTGGATGTTAACTTTGGTGCAATTATATATCTATGTGAAACCTGTTACACAAAGCAATGTCCCTATTTCAAGGCATTAAATCATATGTTTCGATGGAAGATGCACTGTGAACCCACAAAAAAACCACTTGCATTCTGCTGGTACAGTGAAGCTTTTATGAAGGAAATATTTGCAGTTCTTGCACGCGTGTCAAGAACAATTTTACACTTTGCTTCTGAAGAAAAAAAAATTGACACTTTTACCAAAACACACACACACGCATATATATATATATATATATATATATATATATATATATATATATATATGTATATATATATGTATATATACATGTATATATATATATATATATATATATATATATATATATATATATATAAATATATGTATATATATATATATATATATATATATATATATGTACGTACGTTTTAGACTTCGGACTCCCGGATGATGGCCACCTGCAGAAAAAAAAAAGAAATTCCATCTACTCATACAGAGCCCACTCCTTGGAAAGACCATTCTGAGGAAAAAACACATTTGGCTTACCACGTTCACGTTTTTAGCAACATTTCCCTTTTTGTCTTGTACCTCTTCTTTGTGTGAGCATCCGGTTTGCGAAACCTTGGCGTTTTTTTGTTTTTGTTTTTTTGTTTTTTGTTTTATTATCTCCTGTGTAATATGTAACCGTGTCAAAATACAGGCATATAACGCTGAACATACGAAATCAACATCTGTGCAAAACTAATTTATTGCTCACCATTCGCATGAATGTGACAATACGCATTAACACCGCATGCAACTTGCTAACTGAAAAAGAACTTGGAAAAGAAAACATGACAAAGGTAGGGCTGATATTGCAAAGCTTAAGTAAAAGAAACGTCTGGTGTATGTATGTACCAGGTTGTCCAATCCATGTAGCTATATGCATTGTATCCTGTCCACACAACTTACTTTTCAATGATGTTGGTGGTATGCTCTTATTTTGTAAATGCCGCGCACTGTCTTTCAGCTGCTAAATCTTATTTCCAAGGAAGTACATAGGAACCATGTGGCAATGACTCTCATTCATATCATTGAACATCACATTTTCTAGACAGTACAGAATTAGTAAATGATCTGTCAGTCATTGGCGTGCACTGCCAATTCCTATTCGAACACAGTTGCGGTGATAAAGCCGCAAGATGTACGTTGAGTATAAACGGGATGATCTGGACCAAATCATTCTGGAAAGACAATGGTGAAAGGGAATGTACGTCAGTGCCCCAGGCAACCAAATGAGAAATAATCTGAAGGCATTTTTTTCTTTCTTTTTCTCTTTCTTTCTTCCTTTCTTTTCTTTCTTTCTTTCTTTCTTTCTTTCTTTCTTTCTTTCTTTCTTTCTTTCTTTCTTTCTTTCTTTCTTTCTTTCTTTCTTTCTTTCTTTCTTTCTTCCTTCCTTTCTTTTTATGCTGGGCAACCTATGGCAAGCGTTAATTTCAGGTTTTTAAATATCATAAAGGTATGCAACTGACATAACAGTAAGTGGTGACCTAAACTGCACTGTTACAAACATGTTCTTGTACATTTTGCTGAGAGTCTTCATCACATACTTAAATTGATAGTCATGTTTATGATGTTAAGTTGTCCACAAAAAATTAGCAAACACAAATGCCGCCTTTGTCTCACCATATGAAGCAGTTTTTATGGAAAATATACCTACGGAATATATGCACTGTTTTACTGCATATCAGCAACGGCCAGTGCCATGTGGGCGTCTGTACGTTGACAAGCAACACGAAGAAGGGACGACAGCTAGCGGTGATAAAGCCGTCGAATGTACGTAAAGTATAAAGAGTGTAATTTGGACCATATTGATAATATCGGCCATGTGTCTCATTAGGACTCTAAAGAAGCCCAAGTATTTTTTTTTAATTCATTTGTAAATAAGACTGTTTTCACAAAATAGGAAAAATAACATATTGGTTGGGTCATAAGCTTGAAAAGATAAGGCCAAATGTATAGATTTACATTGCGCAGGCCACAAGCTAGACCATAGTGCGCTGATATTAGTTTCTAGTGTCGGCTGATTTTTCTTTAATTAACTTTCAGTATATAACATATATTTAGAGGGAAAAAGTCTCTGTTATTTTTACATGTATAATAATGTCACATTGATCCACCATTTATAATCTTAAAATATCTTATTATTTTTTTATATGTTGACATGGAAACATGAGGTAACAAACAATGTATTATAGGTGGCATGTAGAAACTGCCGATTCCAGTACATTTTGCAGGCGGAGGAGCGCGAAAAAAAGTCCATGTTTTGTACATTGGCAACAATATTGACGAGACGGCCCCTGCAAGAATTCTGTTTGACTACACGGAATTGTCAAGCAAGATTCTGCACTACCGCTGTCCAATACAAGCAATGTGCATGCACATATGTAATTTAGAAGGAAGTAAACGACTCCTTTTGCACCTGTTGGGCGTCTTATTGATAATATGTAATTATTTTGATTTATCATTACTTGTGCTACAGTAAAGATTACTGTGGTGTCCCGTGGGAAGAAAGCTTTAATTATAAATCATCCCATATTGAAATTAATACTAACATTTTTTCCTCCACAAGACCAGCCTTTTTTGCTGAGAAACGCATAGTGTAGTCAAAGAGTTGTACATCACATTTTATTGTCAGGCAATGGGATTGTGAACTGAAAATACCGCACAGAACTAGCACCGTTTTGCCTTTCGACCACTCACATCCTTATGTTGACCACACATACTCCGGACATATAGATATGTTGTGATTGACCTTGACGACTGACTCTCTTATTCTCTATATAGTTGTAATATATTATGCAAAATAAAATCGGTTGCCTAGAGTGGGCTGCGCAATCAGGACGCGTATTTAAGATTCTCTCTCTTTCTCTCTCTCTCTCTGTCTCTCTCTCTCTTTCTCTCTCTCTCCCTCTCTCTCTCTCTCTGTCTCTCTGTCTCTCTCTCTCTGTCTCTCTCTCTGTCTGTCTCTCTCTCTCACGAATTTTTGTCTTTCG
>CAXHWN010000992.1:0-10000 GCA_964020975.1 Hermodice carunculata | reverse complement strand
ATGAATATTATATGGTCATGATAATAGTAAAAGGAAGAAAAGGACAAACAAAAGACGAATTTTCATTGTATTTAACTATTACCTCCTCGCTTTCTAATCTATTAAACTCGAGTGTTATGATACAGCTGTATTTCCAAGTGTGAACTTTAAAACTCAGTAAACTCTCGCACATAAAGATAGTAAATTCATGCCGTTAATCAAGCCGTTTTTTTTTTGTTTTTGTTTTTGTTTTGTTTTGTTTTTTTTTTCTTTTTTGAAAGATACACGTATGCGCGATTCGCCCTTTGTAGACCTCAGATAACTACAGGTGCAACAAATGTCGGATGATCAACACAACATATTCTGTACAGACTGGAAAATTTGTCCCGGATAACATCACCAAAGTTAACGAAGGCCTCACTTTATAATTGCAACGCTGCCTTCTGTGATATCAAGCGGGAAAATGATAAATCTTATCACCACTTCTTCGAGTGCTGCGCTGTGTGTCATGACTTCTGCGTTATACGACTTTTCACAGTGAATTAGCGTTAACCTGCTGCAACAGTAAAATGCTGAATAAAATGAAAAGGCAAGTGGTTAAGCTATTACCTGCTTGCTGTATCGTAAACGCCTACCCTTTATGACGACTTCTTAGCCCTAGGCCTCTCTATCAGAATTTTCATTATCATTGCCAGCACCCTCTCTGAGATTGGGATGAAGTGAAATGACCCAGAATATAACAGAAAGCAAGAACAGTAAAGGGAGAGCGTTGAAAAGAATTGTTAACAGAAACATTGAAACAGGGTAAAAAAAGAATGGAATGGAATTAATTGAGATAGGATAGGGAAGGATAGGGAAGTTATGGTGAAGAAATTTACGTCGTGGAATTGTAGTATGAGTCATAAAGGAATGCTTAGACAATACCGACATACAAACAGCATGCCAGCATTTTTCGAACCTTTGAAAAGCAGTTCCCATTATTATTTTTTTCAGTTTGTGCAAGGGCGCTCTCCCCGCTATCTGATTGGTATCAAAGGTACATCATTTTCTTTAAAGTAGTGTTTTGGACATGGACGGAAAATGTAAATATTCATTTCGACATATGTCACCAGAGGGACGAAGCTACATTCAGAATGAAGTACGCAGTAAAGGTCCCTAATTCTTTTTACATATATGTCTCCATGTACGTTTCTTGTCGGTCTATTGCAGGTTTATAAGTAAATGTGGCATTCCAGTACATGCACATCCTTCACTGCTCCTCTTGAATCATCACACAACAGACTGCGCCCCGACCAGATAGCGATATATTACTTCTTCATATACGGACATTTAAACACCAGTATTCAACTGGACAAAGCGGACAGCAACATTTTCACTCTATGGTTGCAGACTATGGCAGGGGCCTTACAAGATTATGTCAAAGGTCGTAGTCTGGCAAAATAGGCAGATTTCTTTTGATAAGGTGTCACAATACGCATGTGAAAAATAAAAGAAATTGCACAGGAGATCATAGAATGACAGTGACTGAAAAAGTAATCGTATTACGGTGATCGAAAGAACTGGTAGCTTGATGCTGTTAATAAAGGGATAGACAGTTTTTCATTTTCGGATCACAGGTGCCATTCTTTGAACCGTTTGCGATCAATATACTCTAATATTACTTGGCAACACGGTAACACGCCCGTGCCCGTGCTCCTGTTACGTTATTTGCACAAACAAGCTTTTCAAACAATTGTAAACGTGTCGGGTAATGACACAAACATCACAGATTGAGTTTCTTCTTTCTTATTTGCGCCCAGTCAGTAACTGTATATTTTGCGACTGGTTGGTCTTTTTTCCATCATGGACCCATTGAAGCGGTGCACCAACTTGTCTGACCTAGTGCAGGAAGTTCAGGTTTCTCGTCTGGTGCATACAGCAGTAGTAAGACCAGGGCTTCTTGTACACTGTTGCCACTGCTCTGTGTTGCCCTGTGTTACTCAGCCACCTGACATAAACTGATATCGGATGGCTGAGTTCACAAGGTGCATGTTTCTCGGCTTGCGTGGCTGCCAGTGATCAGGGCTTCTCGTTCTAGGCCGTGGGCCAAATCCTAGAATATGGCTAGAAACGGGCCTCTGTGGCAAATGTTGAGGGGCAACCTGGAATTGTGTTTTCTGAAACAAGTAACATATGTACAATATAAAACCAAAGAGTTCCCAAGTTTTCACTTGCACATTAATTTTTCAGGGATCATGTGTTGTTGGTATCTCTAAAACCAAGTTTCAAGAAAATCACAGATATATGGATACAGTTGTTCATAACAAGGTACACAATTTTGCATGATATCACCACTTTATGCAATTTTCAGGCATTTTTTTGCACATTTTGCATAAAAATAACTAATGTTTAAGTAATTCTTTCACATTGTTTCTGGAAAAATGACTGTTTTTAAGACAAATAAGTAAAGGTAAATGTATAGGTAACAAGAGCGGTGATACCTTACTTCTATGGCTACCAAATCCTTGTCTCTGATTTGAAGTAACATAGATTCATCTTGAAGGGCCATTGCTGCTTTTAAAAGTAATCCGCCTGCAATTAAAAAAATTAAACTTTTACTTAAAGGGATATTTATATAATATATATTTTCATTGATTATATATTATCTGTATTTTTTCAAACTATGTTAGCACTTTCCCGTCTGAGTCCGTGTATATGCGGACTCATACAGATGATACAATATCAATATAATGATTTCATATTGGAATTCCTCATGAAAAGACAATTCCAACGAATACCAACATGTCATTTCTATCATTAACGGTTAGTCAACAGCTTTCCTTGGCGCACTCTGGGCGCTGTTCGCGCCCAAAGCGCGCCGAGGAAAGCTGTTGACTCAGACTATAATTCTTAAACCTGGACTGGAAAGAGTTAGAAGGCTAAACAATGCTAAAAGATCACAGTGTATCGAAAATCATTCACTCTTACCAAATTAATAATTTTAGTTGACAGGTGAATTTATGTTGCAAAATAAAACAAGTTTCTGTAAAGAATATTTTCCGTTTTGTATTTATTTTATATTTGGAACACATTTTATTTCGAGAATACATATTATCAAGTGCCTATGATAAGTGGAAAGTACATTTAAAAGACATTTATAACAAGAGAAAAGTCAAAATATTTCATATTATCAATATGGTATTATAAGCCTGTGGTACGGAGCTCTAACTAGTGTAGAGATATTGCAAATTTTTCGCTGTAGGCCTAGAAAATTATTTGGTTTCTGTTTGCTCTGAATCTAGCATAAATGATGTAAAATAAAGTAAAAACTGGGACTCACAAATCATGGGTACAAAATTTTAAAACCTCCAAATTGAATGCTCAGGGGGAAAAGGGTCATAATATGCAAGTTATGAAGCTGCTTTTTTCAATAGATGCATACTGTTCTATTTTAAAAAAAATGAGTGGGCCTGCCATATATATTCCCTGCTTTGACAATTAGTGTTTTAAGTCGAGAAAGACATGGTTTAGACAGATTTATTTGAGTCCAGTCGTTTATAATAGATCTGTGGCGAATGAAAGGAAGGGGAAAACACAGGTTTCTCTTGTTTATGTTATGCTGAATATGAATTTATATAGGGGTATAAGATTACACGCTGAAAAAAAATATTGTGTATTATTTTTGAACAAGGAAATACCATTCAATTTCATATGGTGAGTGCATCAAATTACATCTGAAGTATTAAAGCAAGTTAATGGAAGTAAAATGGTTGAGTCAGTAGCCAATGCTGCCACGGCAGGAGGGGTATGAGCAGGCCATGGGAACAGGCTTTGCTCAGTCATAAATTGTCCTTAAAGAATAAAGAAAAATAGTTTTTATAGGCCTAAGGCCACACCAAGTTTTATCGTTTGATAGCGGGCCCTCCTACTTTCCATTCACCCAAAATGGAAAACAAATGAATTTCCCCTGTTTTTTTTTTTATTACCACCTATTTCAAAATTTCAGCTATTCTGTATGATAAACGAATTTTAATAAAATTAAATGCTATCATTAGTCCCATACCTCAAGCAATAGTGATTATTTTGAACCAAAATATTGTCTTTTATATACATGTCTGTTGAATGTTTTCCAATGTTAGCATCAATATAGGCCTAACTCCGGTTAGTCACCATTAGGCCTATTCTTGTGGAGACCAGTCTCACAAAATTCGTACAATCCCTGGAAGTGCATTTATAATCACAATAATTAGGATCAACAGGTCACAACCATTCTGAGCCTGAAGTCATGCAAGGTGTCACTTTTTTTTTTACCTCCCTCCTACTTTACAATAAGACCATGATAGGGGAGCCCGCTATCTAACAATAAAGACCGGGTGGATGGATTTTTCTGGGAAATGGGAAATGAAAATTTCTGGGAACCGGGATTCCAAAGCTTTCAATGGGAAATGGGATTTACACGAATTGGGAACTGGGAAAAGCTAATATATTATTTCCTGGGAATTGGGATCCAGCCCCCCCCCCCCCGTCCACCCCCTCAATAAAATTTGGTGTGGCCTAATTGATAGAAAGGCCTTCTATATTACTGACTAGGCTTACACTGAATATAATTTTAGGCCTATTACGTTTTGTGACTTGCTTTTCAATTTTCTTTAGATAGGTGGCATTTTAACTTAAATCTTAATTACCTGATTCCAGTTCACAGTTAGACAGCCTTTCTCTTTCACGTTTCATAGTTGATTTATTCAATACAAATTTGTCCTTTTTGCAAACAATGCACCGTTCAGGCAATACATGTGGATTCCTTCTTTTCACAATATTTGAATCACATCGCCGTGGCAGTTTTCTCTCAGGTAATTTGCAGTCCTCATCATCCATACAACTGGATTTAGATGCCTTCAAAACTCGTTTCTCAGCTCTTTCTATTTTTGTTTTGTCTGTAAACCTGGCATAACATTTCTTGTGATAACCCATACCAGATGTGGGTAGGCCTAGGCCTGCCTGGTACTCTGTGTTGCACAGTTCTTGATGTTTTTCGGCAATTTTCTGTTCCTGTCCATCCAGGTGTCTCCATTTTCCTACACAAGTGATGAATTTATCCCAGGTTACGGCTGTAAACTGACAGATATCTTCATTTTCCTCACAGATCAGTGGAATGCAGGACATGGGGGCTGCCATCTTGAAACAATAGTGTAACCTAATTGGACAATGGCCTCAACACAGGCCTACCTCCTAGTGGCCAATCATTGAAACAGCTTGAAATTAGTATGACACCTGGTGTTAAAAGCACCACACTGATGAATTATTTAAATTGCATTTCATTAATTAATGTGCAAGTAAAAAAGTGGGAACTTTTCAGATTTTGAAAGGTACCTACCTATATTAATTATACAGAAAAGTTCACGTTGCCCCTCAACAGTTGCCACAGAAAGTCAACTCTCAGATTTTGGCCCATGGCCTATTCACTGTTCTCATTTCCCGTCTCTTTCAATCAAAGGCATGAACTGTTTGAGGACTTTTCCCGGCTGTTTTGTCCCACCAGTCAGCACTTGAAACATCGCGGTAGGCATCTACTTTCAACCGCCTTGTGGTCCTGAGCCCACCAGAGCGTAATTATTCATTTTGCCCAACACGTCGACCAGATGATCTGCATTATAAAGAGGTGCGGTTACAGCTTATGGCAAGGCAAAAGTGGATTATTCTGGGATAGCATATATGGCATCTCAAAGCCTGCAAAATCAGGCAATTTTTTCTCCATGGCGTACCTTATATATATATATATATATATATATATATATATATATATATATATATATATATATATATATATATATATATATATATATATATATATATATATATATAAGTCATTCCAAAATAAATTGTCCATTCCATTCGGACAATTTTGCCCCATCATCATATCTCCAGTTCTACTCGTGGTAGAAGCACCAAATTTTCACAGTGTGGGAAGATGGGTTCTAGTAGTAAATTGGCACAATTTTATCAATATTACTTAACTCATAATTGAGTTATGGCATTATGAATATTAATGAATTCTCAGGAATTTAGGCAACTTCCTGGAATTTTAGGCAATATCCTGGGAATTTAGGCAATTTCCTGAGAATATAAGCGAGTTCCTAGGAACATATAATGCCAGTCTTGGGGATTTAACAGAAGTCCCAGGAACATGGTGGCAAGTTCCTGGGAATATAATGGCAAATTCCTGGGAACATAACTAAAATCCCTGGAATATATTACTCAAGTCCCAGGAACATAGAGGTCAGCTCCTAGGAACGATATTCAAGTCCCAGGAATTGAGAGAAAATTGCTGATACATGTTATATTAGGAATGATTGTGGAAACAGTCTAGGCTAAAAATTCAAAATATACATCACAGATAAATTACCACTTGGCACTCTAGGTTGAAAAAATTAGGAAAAAAGGAAAAAAACCTAACAAACACAAAACATATAGGTTTGAGACAAAACCTTAACAGTATGCATATGAAAAATAATGGTAATTTCAAAGCCCATTGGGTTAAAATCATCTGTAATAAATCTGTATGCCAAATCTAAGTTTATAACGATTATGACGCATTTTAGTAGTCACATTCTAAAATGGTATGACCTTCAACTAGGCCTTGAGATACAAAATTGAAACTAGAAAAGATGATTTGCTACATAACAAATCTGTGTGTGCATCTTCAAAGCTTATTGGTATGGCAATGTACAAGTATTCCATAACTCAGGAGTAGAAATTGGAATGGCATCTCCATCTATTAAAGCTTTGAAGTTTTCAAGATTTAAAATTTCTAATGGTGCTACTTACCATAATTTAAATTGCTACAACTTTTGTTTTTAATTCATTAGGTGCGCAATGGTCAACAACCCCATAGTAGAAGTTGGAATGACATCTCTTTCTATTATAGTGTTGAGGATATTCAAGATTGAAAATTTCGAGTACTGCTGATTAGCATAATATGAATTGCTACAACTTTCGTTTTAGATTCATTACATGTGCAATGGTTGATAAGCCCCAGATAGAAGTTGAAATGACATCTCCATCTAGATAATAGTTTTGAAGATATTCAAGTTTTGAAATTTCAAATACTGCTAATTAGCATAATTTAAATTTCCACATCTTTTGTTTTAGATTCATTACATGTGCAATGGTCAATAACCCCCTAGTACAAGTTGAAATCACATCTCTATCTATAATAGTTTTGAAGTTATTCAAGATTTAAAGTTTCAGATGCTGCTACTCAGCATAATTTAAATTCGTACGACTTTTGTTTTAAATTCATTATATGGTCAATGGTCAATACCCCCTGGTAAAATTGGAATGACATCACCATCTATTATACTTTTGACGATATTCAAAGATTTAAAATTTCAAATGCCCCTAATTTGCCTAATTTCAAACATCTTCATTCCCCTGTATAAAAAGGTCCAACTTCTTGTACGGAGGTACAATCATGCCAAGTTTGGAGTTTCTATGTATAATAGTGCCAGAGAAAAGTGTTGGACAAATTCACTGGGAAAGAAAGAAAGAAAGAAAGAGAGAGAGAGAGAGAGAGAGAGAGAGAGAGAGAGAGAGAGAGAGAGAGAAAAGAGAGAGAGAGAGAGAGAGCGAATGAGAGAGAAAGAAAGAAAGAAAGAAAGAAAGAAAGAAAGAAAGAAAGAAAGAAAGAAAGAAAGAAAGAAAGAAAGAAAGAAAGAAAGAAAGAAAAAAAGAAAGAAAAGAATATGGGAAAACAAAATTCTAGGATTAAGTCAAATTGAACATATTAAGTTTTAGAACTGTAATTATGATCATGATTGAAAGAAAAAAGGTGTCATAGATGTACTGAAAGAGTGATGGTAGGCAGACATCCTGCCTCATTAAGTACATCTATGAACTCTGAAAGGGAGTTTGAATGGATATATATGTATTGCAAAGTTCCTTCTTGTATGCATAGAGGAAGTCATGCAAGCAGGCTGCAAAGAGGCAGAGCAACATGTCATTTAGTACGTGTGTGTGTGTGGGGGGGGGGGGTATGGGTATTTCCTTACTAGCAGCATGCTGGCACACTGAGGTGATGTGTTCCCATACCAGAGAACTGGAGGCCCTCTTTTTTTTCTGTGTTTCAGGTCATCATATATGTTCATACTGGCCATTATGTTGGAATATTCTTATTGTGCCCTGTTATGGCAAAATTATTTCCTGTACTGGTGTACTGGGACACCCACCCACCCCCTCCTCCCTTTCCTTGGGTACAGGCTATCCAGTATATTTGAGTCACACTGGTGATCTTTTACTACAAGTTGGGCCGCTGCATAAACAGGCCATCCACTGTTAATTGCATGGAGGTGTACATGGTAAATTGGGTCATTGGTTGTGTTGTTGTATTGTGTTAACAGAGCTATTCAAAAGCTGCCTCAACCTGGCTGTGGGGGGGCCAATGCAGCTAGTCAGAGATGGTATACTGTGCATGATCATGGACTAAAAGGAAAACCATGTGGGATGAGGTGTGGATGGAGTCATGAAAACAACCCTATGCAAATTATTGTCTCAATTATCAGCACTTATGTCTTGTAACTGACTACAATGCATACATCCAATACATCCTGGTCAGAGACCAAGATTCAAGTTTCAAGAGTTTCAACATTTTATTGACAAACAAAATCTGAGACCACATATTTTTTTTGGTTTGATGTACATGCTGCATATGCATGTATTTCTCTTAAACAGCCTCATAAGACTGGTAAACCAAGTTGTTCAAAATAATTAAGCTGGCACATATAACATTTTACCCTCTGCTTCCAGGGTAGTGCTGACTACTGACAGGTTTGTGCTCAATACAATATTCAACGCGATTTATATTGCTCACTTGGGTTAACTTTGGGGTGCCCACAACTTTGTGGCTAGTGTCATGCACTTTAAAACATTATGAACACCCTGTATCCCCCACCCCCTCCCAAGTTCAACAGGGATCAAGACTGTGCAAGTCCTGGTTTCAGAGGTACAGTAGAACCTGCAATTAAAGACCACTTTTGGGAGGGACCACCTGACTTGTAAGCATATTTCTGATGGCACAACAATCTAACTTGTTTGCAAATTTACCTGCAATTTAAGACCACCTGATGCATGTGACCACTTTAGGTTGGCATAAGGGGTGGTCTTGTACTGTAATATTCAGCAGACAACTTTTTGTATGGTTGCCTGCTTAGCTGTATGTCAGGCCATATGTGTGGCTGGTGGCTTGTCAGTGGGCCCCAGTCATGCAATCATTCTAAAGCCCTAGGTCTGCTAAACAGGCAATTTATATGGCATTAATTTGTACTGTAAAACACTCCTCTTAATGGAAAAGAGGACCCTGGCAACAATGACCTTGGCTGAAAACAGCTGGTGTCCACCCACTCACTCTGGTATGATGTGATCACTGAAATAACCAACTTTGCTCCTTGCAGGGAGCTGCTTTGAAGTGTCACCCATTGGTGCATGTATGCCCACTCCACAGGCTGCCAAATTAAAAACTCTGATCAGTTTAAAAAATAAGTTCCACTGGGAAATGAGATAATCAGACATGCTGATAAACACGTGAATGGGACAAAAAAGCATTGTTGATGGCCCCTGGACCTGGTCAGGGTAGCAAGTGGGGTGAGGGGAGGGACAGCATATTGACCAGTGATAGACGGGTGAATGTAAATGTGGACCCATTAACAAGAATAGGTCCATGGTGTAAAATGTGGTTAATTTGGCTTGTTGATATCTGGTCTGAAGGGAGGTCCATGATCATTTTCAATAGCATCTCCCTTAAATAATTGGTTGAAGCATATTTTATTGAAAAACAATAATGAAATAGGATAAAAGCAAATGCAATTGGTCATTTATCACACTTTGCCTAATTATAATTATGTGCTTTGCTAAGCTGTTGTCTGCTTAGGAGACCTAGGACCTTTGACTGGTGCACTGGGGTGCTCATGCCCTCACAGGACACCGGCTAGATAAAAAAATACCCTATCTAGTGAGCTAATTATAACTATAGGCAGGTAAGCTTCAGGAG
>CAXHWN010000991.1:27049-44549 GCA_964020975.1 Hermodice carunculata | reverse complement strand
GGCAAGATGAGTGAATATCTGCTGAGGAAAATTCCCAAGAAACATATTGCAGATTATAAATATTCAAACACAAATATACTACTTCAATTGGAAGGCGAAACGATTCTTGCTATCAAAGTATACCTCCCCTAGACAGAGATAGTCCAAACTTCATATCGCAACTGATGATATGGGGTAGTTCAACACTTTCGTCAATTTTCGAGAGACTACACAGAGCACTATTTTTTATTACACGCTTCTTTTTTTGGGAAGAGTACCTTCGAACATTCGAAAATTATGACTTCCTAGGTGAATTGAAAACAAGAGAACAGCGATTTTACGATAAACCGACTGCATTTTAATTTTAATTAAAGTACAAAATTATATGAGAAAGCTGTAGTGAGCTTACAAGGCAAGTATTTTGCAGGATTTTTGTTAATATTCTGTGGCAACAACATTGTCGGTTTGTGTTTACTTATCATTCCTGCAATGTCAAAAGAGTACACCGCCGTTGATTCCCCCCCCCCCTCCAGCGTACTGCCTGTATGGCTGTAACCGTGATGAAAATGATGAAGCATCCGTAAGAATACATGATCATGTAATGTAACAAATAAATGAATAAAGATCATGTTTCATCTCTGACCAACATGAACTCAAAACTGTTATTATGATGTTATGTAACATATCTTCATTTGTTTCAAGTATGGGGTAAGGGATGTTATGTAGCCCTCCTTCCCTTATCTGGACTTAATGATATATTAAAGGCCGTACAGAGGAAAACCACAGGAAATATGGTATCTATTTTTGCGCAATTTATGCAAGTATATACGTAAAATAATCATACATATATGCAATGCAATTGACCTTGTAATACTGGGCGAAATACGTCATCATACTCTGCCTAAAACGTATTATAAAAGATATTTGAAAGTAGGTGTGTGATTAGAAAATTTTGGTCACTCTTTAACAATTATTCATCTACTACTTGCTCTTATATCTTCTAAAATTTATACGTTAGCGTTCCCTGGACGTTTTAAGTTACCATACCAAGCTTTTTGTTGAGAAAAAAATGTGTTATCATGAGATAAAAATGCTACTGATAGAATACACGACATACTCACGCCACACTGTTTTCTGCAGCCTTTAGTCCACATTATCCACATTTGAAGATCATCGCATTCTTTGGGTACTTGCAGACACTTCCCTGAAACCCGTCTGCTTTTACAAGGTGCACCTCCTACAGTACCTCCTTAGCTCCCTTGTCCAGCCTGAGTCACTAAGCAAGTGTCAATGAATTGTTGATGCATCACTAAACTTCCACGTGAATCCACTTGCAGCCAATGCGTGCATGCGACCACCGGTCGATCGACGTTTCCATTATCATAAGCTCTGCTTACCCACAAAAACATGGAGCAGTCCAATAATAGTAAATACATCATTTTGACATTACGATTCATTGACATATGCAGTGGCCCCTTTTGTGTGAAGATGAAAAGGAGCACGGCTTGAATTGTTGATAAACAATGGTATATCAATTGAGAATCGTCGCCTATGCTTGAAGTTTGAAACAGCATGTCAAAAATGTCTTTTTTTTCTTGTTCTTTGTGCTTGCTCCACTTTAAACTGTGTCCTATGGTTTTGCTTGCTGTCTTGATATCCAAGAATCATTGGTAGTTGACTTTCCCCAGTACAGTTTATATTGTGAACGCTGCAATATTTTCTTTCCCTCTTTCCCAATCCACCTTTTTTGGTTGTCATCAAGTTAAACATTTCTGGTCTCTAGCGGCATTCTAAAATTTGCAGCTGTGGGACCATTTATGTCGCCCGTCTTTTAATGATCTCTAATACGCCTGTATCGTTCGTATAATGACTTCCCGCGTGTATACTGGTTCCTTGTGAACTGTTGCCTAAGGTTTGTAATATAATATGTTCAAATCCCGTCTCTAAATATTTCAATATTTGCTTGACGATTATTAATAATGCAACTATCGATCTCTTCATTACATCAGCACGTTGCTTACTTAAGTCATCACTGGTTTCAATTCAATTTCTCATTCTTGAAGCACATTTCTATCAAAATAAAAAATGTTAGTGTTGCGAATCTTGACGTTTACTCATTGTATACTTTTTAAGGTTTAATGCTCAGTTGTTCTTTTCAGACTATTCTTGCACTGTCCTTAGATCACTTTGTAGCCTTTCTGCTTCTTCAATTTTCTACATATTTTGGTATGCACTCGTCAGTTTTTCCAGCGCATACCATTTCTTATATACCACTTTGTGGACCCCGTCAAAACCACATGCTTTGTTCCATCATAGTTCTTCCAATCTTATGTTGCCTATATTTCCATTTCTGCATGAAACAGTCCTCATATTGTACCTTGTAGCAAGGTTTAGGATGTGGGACACCACCTTGTCAGTATCAGTGGTGTAGTGCATTGGCATACAAACAAAATCAAAAGTGCACGAAGAGTGATTAAACGTCACAGATGACGTGGAAACTATGACGTACGTAACAAACACGACTCACCAGGTCGGCGCTGAAAGTAGGTCTATCATAGATCATGTTTTTTTTGCGATGAATGCCCAATTAAACATAAAATGAACAAAATCTTACATGGCTGGAGAGTGAGAGAAAATAGTAACTTGCTCTCAGGCATGTTAGTTTTTCTATTTCCTTCTTCGATTTTGCGCCAAGCTTCTTCCACATGTTCTATCTTTGTATGTCAGTCTTGTTGTCAATATATTCTAACAATGACGAAGTGTGTTTTATTATAGTTCAATATATATCCTGCCGATTATATTGCCATTACATGTTAATCTCCAAATGATTTAAATATTGTCACTCAACACCAAGGGTGAGACGAAACCCAAGTAAATGTATAGAGCTATGTGTGTCTTAGATATACTGCAGAGCGTCATGCGTTGAGTTGACCTTTACTTTGACTTCTAGCATACGGACTTTGCCATACCCTTTATTTTTCCAGGCATGCTGTACGAGACTATGCTTCAAGTCATACTCCTTACAAAAGTGTTGAAAGATTTTATGCTAAAATGTTGCGCGTCAATTACGGTTAGTTCCCCGTATAAAATGTTTGCATGTGTACGTTTTCTTGCAGAGTTACCATATATATTTTCTATTTGTTGTCAAATATGGATACAGTTTTCATGTAAAACTGCTGAAAGCAAATATTTATACCGGATATTGTCAATATAAGAGGGGCACTGTGCAAAACATTTACTAGTATATGGATGTTTTATGAGAAATGTATACATTTAAATATTTTTACTCATGACTACCAATGAGAAACTACGGTGTGCTAATCAGTGGCACCTGCATGTTTGCATATCATCTTGCTTTTTTATGATTGCCCTATTTAAATTGCTTCATGGTCTATTATAAAGTTATACCTGCACAATACAGTTCGCTAATCATTGATGCTTTTATGATTTTGAACACGGTAGTTTGTCCCAAATTGCCCTTCAGACAACTGTTAAAGTGCGCATGTTATTAAATTCATAACCTTTTAAGAGCAATGCATATAGTAATAGAGACATTTTGAGCCCACTGCCCATAAAACACTTAACGCTGTCTGTTAAACAAAATCGGGGGAACTAACCCGTTGTGGCGATACTCAAGCTCAATGCTAAGCAAGCAATGAAGGGGGTGGGGGGGTGGGGGGGGGGGTTCAGTACGCTGGTACAGGTAATTATTTTCCTAGAGTACATAGTACGGGAAATAAAAATCTTTCAAAATTTTGGATAGTACGAAGTACATAAAATAAGATAGTTTCCAGTACGCCAGTACGGTAAATAAAAACCCCAGTACGGCAGTACGGGAAACCCCTTTCCCACCCTCAGCAATGCATATGTTATTGTATGCTGCTGGGTCAGGTGCTTGTAGGTATTTTTCTTTATTAGTATTAGTTCTATTTCATAAGGCTGTCAAATTATGGTGAAAAGAAATTCTAGTGGTCATGAAGGGACCAATTTAGCTGTCATTAGTTAATTATATAACATAATGTTAGCTTTATTTTTACGATTAAGTAGTTTGATTTAAAGTCTGTTTGGAATGAACTTTGTCAGCTGTTTCGAGTACAA
Organism: Hermodice carunculata; assembly: GCA_964020975.1. Classification (NCBI taxonomy): domain Eukaryota; kingdom Metazoa; phylum Annelida; class Polychaeta; order Eunicida; family Amphinomidae; genus Hermodice; species Hermodice carunculata. Next base: position 40,472 of record CAXHWN010000991.1, on the reverse strand, counting down.
TATTGATAACCCCTCTATCAACTGAAAATATTGGTAATATGTATGTAACCTTTTTCTATCTATCTATCTATCTATCTATCTATCTATCTATCTATCTATCTATCTATCTATCTATCTATCTATCTATCTATCTATCTATCTATCTGTCTGTCTGTCTGTCTGTCTGTCTGTCTGTCTGTCTGTCTGTGTGTCTGTCTATCTATCTATCTAGCTATCTGTTTGTCTGTGTGTCTGCCTGTCTATATGTATATATATATATATATATATATATATATATATATATATATATATATATATATATATATATATATATATATGTGTGTGTGTGTGTGTGTGTTTGTGTGTGTGTGTGTATGTGTGTGTATATACATATACATATATTTTGGTGTCACGTTCGTACCTTCTTTAATTCTGTTTATTTAACAATTTAAGCAGTAAGGCAATTTTCCCGTTAATAACGTCAGCTACACATGCTGGTCATCAACAACTATGGCGCGTGTTTTCAGCTTCTAATGGTGTACCTGATCACTCAATTGTCAACCAGTAAACATGTAGGTCTCTTCATGAGCTACATTACATGATATCCGAGAGCTGTGTATATATAAGTATAGCAACTGCAGCATCATGATCAGAGGTGAAAACCGACTTGTAGTTCCTACTTGGAGATTAGATAGACCTGGTGCATACTCCATTATGTATCAAGGTGCCAAATTTTGGATCTTCCACTTAATAATAATAGAATAAGACAACTTAAACAAATAGAATGCACAACCCCAAAAATGATCATCGTGTAAATATCTTAGAAAAACATCCACTCTGTGATAATATTTATTATCTGTTCATCCACATTATCTGAACTTAATGGGAATAACAAGTTTTATTACAATTATATTACACGCAGATTTAGTCGGTACTATCATCTGTAGATTTAATACATGTTTTTATTCTATAAGAATGTTTTGGTTTCTGACAAGTTATGGACATTCAGCTTAGGTCCTATGTTGGTAAAACAGACGAAAAATAAAAGGTATGTATGTTTATATGTATGTATGTATGTATATATGTATGTATGTATGTATATATGTATGTATGTATGTATGTATGTATGTATGTAATATCAGTCTAGCTGTCTATCTGTCTCTCGGTAATAGAAGTACTGTACTGTTTTACGTGTATAATATACTTGGCCATGGCTATATTTGTCATATTGATGTCCTTCCAATAAATTAATTGGTGCCATTATTGTAATCCCCCTTCGCCCCTCCCCCTCGCTCATTGTCTTTGTAGTGGGTCACAAGAGAAACCATCACAAGGAAAGCACAGAATATCTCATGTTTGAACAGAATGACTTCAAAAATTGTGATTTATTAACGGATTTTAATGTACATTTTTATGACAATGTATGGAACGTACAGTAGCATATGGTTTCTTCTCACACAACAAGAGTCGTACTGAGGAAGTGAATACGCTCAAGTAACAGCCGAAAATATTACCAAGCTCTTCCAAGATTTCAATTGTAGCCTCTTTCTGCGGTTTCGTTTTGGCTACGACTTTCATAATTTTGTTTTAGGGTTTCTCGATAACGGGTCTACCAATTTTCACGATATAAAAAGCAATGAAAAGATAACAATATATCTTAGGTTTCGCATTCTGCGTTTGGATATATTTTGGTGTGTGTGTGTGTGTGTGTGTGTGTGTGTGTGTGTGTGTGTGTGTGTGTGGTTTTCGGAATTCTAAACTCGGAGAAGTAGTCAATTTGCAAAGATACCCTTTCTACAGCCGATAAAATGATAACTATTCCCTTAAGAGAAAAAGCAAAAATGCGGAACCTGGACACCTATATAACGTTTCATTTCACAAAATTTCGAGGCTGTAATTAAATATTATTTATTTGCGCCTCAAAATATGTTGGAAAGTGACCTTACGCGATAGCCGGCTGCCTGTCTCACGGGTGCGCTTTTTCCGAATGTCTATAACGCATATGAAATATAGATATCTGGGCCAAAATAAATAAATAAATAAATAAATAAACAAATAAAGAAATAAAGAAATAAAGAAAGAAAGAAAGAAAGAAAGATAGAAAGAAAGAAAAAAGAAATATATATATATATATATATATATATATATATATATATATATATATATATATATATGTGTGTGTGTGTGTGTGTGTGCGTGTGTGTGTGTGTGTGTGTGTGTTTTGTGGGTGTAAAACTAATAACTAAGACAGAAGACCGTGTTAAAGTCCGGTTTACCAAAGATATGCAGATAAGAAAGGCACACAGATAAGAGTGATATACATTCGTTATAAAGGCACACATTCTTAACTCTAGATCATATAGGAGTCAGAAAGACATTCATCTAGCTCTGTTAATATAACATTGAATTTATTTCAGTGATATGCAAATCGGATTATGGAAGTTTACAATGGTCAAGTAGATACCAATGAGTACGATGATGAATATATGTCATCAGTTAACATGCAATCAAGCACACATTCCGATTTGTGACAGGTATGAATTGACATAGACACCACATAATAAAGATGCATCATGGAAGCTACTCAGGCCACTGTTAAGCAATTGAGCCAGACATTTTGGATAGTTATTAAATACCAACAAAATCAAAATAGGGAAAAAACGAATATCGACACGAACATGTAACGAGTGAAGATTATCACTTATTAGCTATTGGCCGAAACTTTTTTCTTTGAGAAAAAGAACCAAGACGATAACAAAGACTAGACTCACGCGTCGAAAGAGGGAAGCCAGCTTTGTGATAAACTGAGAGGTTGATAACTCATTCCTCACGGCGAGCAGTTAATCACTGGGGATTGGTGATTGATGTTGTTTATGCACAATTCGCACCTGAAGCCAGAGGTTATGATCAGGGCATTTATCTCAAGACCAGTTAAATTCCTCGGTTTCTCCACTGAATCAACTGACTCACCTAACATATCAGGCGAACTTATCTAATATGCCATGGGAAATAGTTATTTCAATTAAAGCGTTTCACTTACAGAAGGAAACTGGCTTCAGAGGCAAAAATCTTAACCCTCTCATCAACTGGCACCTCTCCTGTCAGGCTGAAGATGTGTTTCATCGACATTTGATAAGGACTGGCATCTTCTGTCGGCCGGCCACTTTCGTGAAAGTCTACTGTCGATAATGCATCTATCTGCTGTCTTTTGATTTCGTGTGATATGTGATTGATTAGAGTTTAATACCGGTGGTTTAGAACTTTTTTCTACTGAACACGTTGTCCCTAAGGGTTCTCTTCTATGGGTTTCGATTTCATTAGTCTGTGGAGTAGAAAGCATTATAAAATAGTGCGAAGGACATCTAAGTGGTCCTGCTATCTGCACAGCCACTTTTATACTCTTCCCGCAACATACACCACATCACAACTTTCCGTAAATTTTGCCCCACAGGAAATAGGTTCCTTTTTATGTTGGCACTGCAGACAAGGATCAAATTGCGAATATTATCTTTGCAATACGTTTTAAAGGTTTTATGATGCAAAAACTTTGAAAACGGGTCAGGTCCTTTGTTAATGTAGAAAATTTAGAAAGGTTTACAACCTTTTGGAAAAAAGGTTCACATAGCTACAAGTTGGGTCTTAGAATTACCCCACCCGTCCCCATATATATATATATATATATATATATATATATATATATATATATATATATATATATATATATATATATATATATATATATATATACATGAAACCACTGCGAATTCGACCAAAACGTACCTAACCGGAACCACCATAGACTTCACGGAGGTAGTATCCGTTGATTCGAGATTCCGATATATTAGCTGATATTGCTACTGCTTTCGGAACGTACAGTTTCATCACTTTTCAGGAGTTGTAATGGAAAATTGCTTTGGTTAATGGACTTGTACCAGATAAGATAAATTTATACCCCACGCTTGGAACGTTTGGCAGCAATGGCGACTATATCGTTGTTGCTGCAGTTTTTTCTTTTTTTCTTTTCTTATCAACGGATACTACCTCCGTGAAGTCTATGGTGGTTCCGGTTAGGTACGTTTTGGGCGAATTCGCAGCGGTTTCATGTATATATATATATATATATATATATATATATATATATATATATATATATATATATATATATATATATATATGGGGACGGGTGGGGTAATTCTAAGACCCAACTTGTAGCTATGTGAACCTTTTTTCCAAAACGTTGTAAACCTTTCTAAATTTTCTAAAATGCCACATTTTTACGGCTTTATCAGCATGTGCCGTGGCCAATAGTTTGAAAGTCAATTGATCAGAACTTTGCATTTTTAGCACATAACTAATGTAGTAGAGTTTCTTTGCTGTTAAGGACTGCAAGCCTACTTAGCATTGAATGTATGTTTGTATGTATGTATATATGTATGTATGTATGTATGTATGTATGTATGAAATCATGCGTGCATGTTTGTAAGTACGTACCTACGTAATACAATGATAATGATAATAACAGTAATAATAATAATGATAATAATAATAATAATAATAGTAGTAATAGTAGTATTATTAGTAGTAGTAGTCACAAGAATAATAATAAAATCTACATGTTATTTTGATAATGGTATTACATGATATACCATAGTAAAGTAAGGTACAGTGCTCTACAGTACATTAGTATAATATGTGAGATAACATAACACGACAAAATGCAATAAATCTTTACTATTTCATGGACACCGTGGAAAAAAAAACTGCTCCCGTTTCATGTCAATTTTGGTTAGGTCATACACAAATTATATATATATATATATATATATATATATGGTATCCACATCATAACAAGATGTGCATTTCCCATTATTTTATGTCATGGTGGTTTGCTTCCTCCCAGCCTTAATTGAACAGTTTCACTTTTATTCTTGTAAATTGTTTTCATTAAAAAAATAAAATAAAAATAAAAATAGCGTTAAAAAGGGATTAGTATTGGCGCCCACAATCTTTTCTTCAATTCTGCATTTTCTTATGAGACCTCACAGTAGAATACTTTACATAAAACTTCCATATTGTCTATGACATAAAAGAGCATTTTTGGAAGAGTTTTGGGGGCAAGTTCTGGTGACAGAGACCACTGTTTTGTGCGTCACTCAGACGGCCACTAAATAAACACTTCAAAAGTTTCATAACAAGTTTAATAATAAGAGAAAGCCAGTTTTCAATAGGAATTTGGTCTTATATAATGTGCATCTCTGAAAAAAAAATGGTGAAGCGGCGTTGGATCTTTGTTGAGATATCATAGTAACGCCGTCCCTTGTACACCACTCAGACGGCCTTGAAGATAAATACTTTAAAGATTCATAACAAGTTTAAGAAAACAAAGAGGGAGCTGGCTTTTTACAGCGAGCTGGTCCATCATACGATATATATATATATATATATATATATATACAAAAATTTGGTACAGCTGTGATCAATATTTTTTTACATATCTTAGTAACGTCGTGATGGTTGACGCCAATAAGACGGTTTTCAAATAAATACATTCAAAGTGTCCTAAAGGGTTAAGCAATTACTAGAAGGAGCTGGTTTTTCATATGTACCTGGTTCATCATAAGTTACATCTCTGAAAAAATGGTACTGCTGCAATCACTTTTTTTTGAGATATTGCGGTAACGTCGTCAGGGTTGACGCCAGGCAGACGGCCTTCAAATAAATACATTAAAAGTTTCATATAAAGTTTTAAAATAATTAAAGGAAGCTGGTTTTCAATTCAAACCCGGTGCATCATAATGTCTTTCTGTGACAAACATTTGGTACTGCTACGGTGAATATTCTGTTAGATATCGCGGTAACGTTGAAAGGATGGATGGACAGATGAGCGGACGGATGACGCAGGGCACGACAATACCATCCGGCACTTTGTGTGCCGAAGGTAAAAATGAAATGAATTTTTACGACAGATCTAAGTTCAATTGGACAACAAATGAAATGAGACTCGTCTCCCCATCATAACAAGAAGTGCATTTTCCATTACTTTATGACCCAGTAGTATGCTTTCCCCAGGCTCAATTAGAGATAAACATTGAACAGTTTCAGTTTGATTTTTCTTCTTCTTCTTCTTCTTCTTCTTCTTCTTCTTCTTCTTCTTCTTCTTCTTCTTCTTCTTCTTCTTCTTCTTCTTCTTCTTCTTCTTCTTCTTCTTCTTCTTCTTCTTCTTCTTCTTCTTCTTCTTCTTCTTCTTCTTCTTCTTCTTCTTCTTCTTCTTCTTCTTTTTCTTTTTCTTTTTCTTTTTCTTTTTCTTCTTCTTCTTCTTCTTCTTCTTCTTCTTCTTTTTCTTTTTCTTTTTCTTTTTCTTCTTCTTCTTCTTCTTCTTCTTCCTCTTCTTCTTCTTCTTCTTCTTCCTCTTCTTCTTCTTCGACTTCTTCTTCTTCTTCTTCTTCTTCTTCTTCTTCTTTCTGTAGAAATGGAATTAATTTTTGCCACAGATCTAAGATCAAATTTGCATCTTCAAAGTACAAATAATGATAATATTAATGATAAAGGAACAAAACATAAAACAAGGGTAAAGCAACGTGTTCATGCAAAACCAATTGTGAGCAGCAAATAAGAATTACTTACCTGTGAAATCGATACAGAAAACCAAAATGTTAGAATAAATTCACGCAGCAATTGGATCAAAATCGATTTGTGCGGAGAGCTACGGGTCCTACAAAAGCCTCAGGGGCTTATTTTATGTTTCAGGGAAATAGATATTAAAATCCAGGTTTGTTCTTTTTGTGGGGACCATGAGTTCAAAAGCCAGCACATGTAGAACTAAACGCCAATGTCACCAAATCCCCGGTAGCTGTTTTTAGGCTAAATCTAATGCTTGTTATTTTATAAGTATCCAAAGCCAAGTTAGCCATTGTATTTTTCGCAGAGATTTCTGTGTTTAAGTTTACAAATCATGCCAGATGTTTAAAATTTCCATCAGACACGAAATTTTATCTTTTCTGTCTGATTCATGCTTTTTGAATGTATTCTTTTTATATTTGCATCACTGCTGCGTTGAAACACAATGTAAAATGGTCCCCTCCGAGAATGGTACATTTTATGCCTTGAACTGAAGTGCGTTTCACAAAATGTATTTATTTCATTCCTACCTTGAAAATATATTAGCGACGCATTTGCGTATTTCAAAAATATCAGTCAGGGAAAATGGCCTACTGTGTCAATACACTAACCACGCATGTTTTTTTGCAGCACATGGGCCCTCCGACAGCCATTTTGTGGCAGTATCGATGGCTCAGCGTTCACAGTGTTGAGCTTTTGGCTAGGCGATGGTAACAGCAGTCCAGATTTCGAATCCCACAGTAGGCTGAACAAAATGATGGAATTTTTCATTTTTTTGATTGTTTTTTTTGTGTTCTTGCGACTAAACACAACAATGAATGGGTGGCAGTAAGAAGTAATTTCCAGATTAAAACGCTGGGGAACACGAAACAAATAGCCATTACTATACATGTATTTACCTACCGTTTTCAGTGATAGATTAACCTATTCCTGGTCCGAGTACAGCTAAGTCAAACGCTTTCCTCGGTCAGGATCCAACCCGTGTCAAGGGAAGCTAATAAACTACATGAAGGGCGTCCTGTCTTATATACAAAATCTCAGCCAAAGGTTAACTAATAACAAAAAATATAAGTAAAAGTGCTAAGGCAGACGACAATATATATCTGAGCGCTTTGAGCGGTAAGGATTAAAGATTGAGACGACAGCTTTTCCCAGGTCCCTGGTACTTGATTTAGTTACTCTTTATTAACGTTTTAAATCTGGTACCTTCATTTACATGAATGAGACCTCGGTTATGATAAGAAAGCAAACGGTTAATGTTAAACAGGACTTCTGTTGCTTGCCCGTACCATTTCAGACAGATATGGCTACCATGCTCGAGAAGCAGATTCAAAGAGTTTACTCCCGCCGCATTAAGACTGTTATAGATAGCGATGTTCATGTTCTGATATGCCTTCCTACTGTCCATTAGTTCTCTTCTACTAGGCGAGTAAAAAACGTAATATACACAAAAATCCGTACTATACATACAAAGAGTTTCTATGACAGCATGCTTTTTGCAAATGTCAAGCGTGATTTGTTTGTTTTATGACTATAATATTTTACCCCTGGCTGGAAACAGGTTTTCTTCTTGATATGAAAGATACATCAGTCTAAAGGAAAGCTAATATCGGAGCAGTTGTGGTAGTGTGATAACCATTCACAGTAGAAAAGAAAATGTAAGAGAAAGATGAGCCCCCCACAAGTGGTTGCTGGCAGCAGTTGTATTAGGTAGGTGGTCCATGCAACCTTACACGCTATATCACTAAGAAGGAGCAATGACACCTGTGTCAAGTTGAAGACCGCAAAAATCTGCCGCATATTCTTTCTGAGACACATACATATGACATGAACATACATTATTCTGGTTTTGTCAATGCTTTTTTTTACCTTAACAAATCACACACACACACACACACACACACACACACACACACACACACACACACACACACACACACACAGAGGAACACTTTCTCCTCGTGCTAATTTTCAAAATAATTACTAAAGAAAAGAGTATTAGACTGTTAGAGTTTTCACAATAAGTTTGACTGAATATTTATGATTTTTGATAGCATGTGGTCTCATTCCATGGAAAGTAAAAATACACATGCTTTTGCTGCCTCAGCAGGTTAAGTGCCTCAATGAGTCTGTAATTGCTTTACTTACTTTTCAGTTTGTATTTCGATGAGATCATTGACGGTTTTACTGAAATTTATATAACCCCCCCCCCTTGTGGCCCACGCCCAGCCTTGATTAAGAGAGGTACATCATGTTTCAGGAAGAAATCTCGCAAGAAAATTGCCAATAGAAGAATATGGGTAACACTTGTAGTACTCTTGTATTAAAGACAAATCAGGGTTAAGAGAACTCCATTGATGCCGGACTTACTGAACGCAAACACCACACTGATCTTTGTGATGGTTGTAAGAGAACCAATATATAGTATTAGTGTCCTTTTGCACAGAACCACTTCCTAGTGGTCATTACCCTATTTCGCAGTCCGAACGCTTTACTCTCCATAAGCTAACCTGTCCCTGTCTAACCTATATACATATGGAAGTACTATTGTCCATATTGCACACGTTCATCTGTAAAATTTTGACATAGGCTGTATTAGCCCAAATAAATTAAAGGGTCTTCAGCGGGTAACTACTCAACATGTTTGGGAGGCTTTTACCCGGCGTAGTTTCTGTTTCCAGAATTGAATATTTTGTCTAATAGTTTCTTACTACTCTCCATCCCCACCCCACACTATCTAGCGTTTTGAAACTTAAAAAAAAAAAAAAAATAGAAGTGACTGAAATTCTAGCCTGACCATATCCAAGTAGAAGCTCAGCCGTCAACCAAAGAAACATCAACTTTATCGGCGTCCGTGGAGTTCTATACTTTACAGTTTGAGAAATTGAAATATATTTGTATTAAAATCTCTTTTTAGTTTATCTGCTCTGTGTTTATTCGATTATCATTTAAAATGACACTGGACTCTTGATGACGACTTTTTTCGGAGGTTCTTTTCGTCTTTAAGAACGAAGATAACTGATTATAAATACAATGCAGTTTCTTTACATAATGACCAGTTTTCTAAATAGTTTGTGACGGGTTCCTTAAGACTTGACCAAGATTCGAGTGCCGAGGTTTGGGTTCCAAGCATAAGTGCATCCTGGTAAAAGATGCCATGACTGGGTACGTCTTGCACAGCCTGCTGGCTCTCGTCCTTTCATTCGAGACCTGCTTGGTAGCAACGCGTTCAAAAGGAAAAAGAAGCAGACGATAATTGCAGTTACCTGTTGCTGGTGACCGATGTACCCCGGAAATGACTAAACCGTCTATATTTCTATCACGTTCCGCCATAAATATAATTGCAATATCCTGCAAGGAAAAGGCTCCATTATCCCGTTTAATTATCCATTGACTCTATACTAAGGCTAAAGCTCCTCACAACAAGGTGATCAAAGCAATGATTCTTCATTGATTTTAGTGAGGTGCTGTCTTTGTTATCCATATGAAAAAGGATTTGGGATGGAACTAAATCACTGCAGCACACACAGTTGTTTGCACTTTTCTCCTGAAATCAACCTCTTCCTGGTCTGAGCAAGGCTCAGTCAATGGCGTGTTCGAGGCATTGTGTCCCTCCCGCGCAAAGAAAAGCTTTTGCCCTGCGGATCGCGACAGCTATTGAACTGGGCCGGACATTTACGAATTTGTCTTAGGCCTACATACAATTATCAGCTAAAATGAGAAATTTGAGTGGAAACGTTAAGGCAGAAGACAATTTACACCCTGGCGCTTTTGTGCCACCTGTGCGAGAAACTATTAAGGCTGAGTCAAGAATATTTCCTTGCTGCGACCTGGGTCATGGAATCTGGTTAGGTCTCACTTACAATTAACACAGACGACATTCAGACAGCAGCCGGTTTTGGCCGGTTTCAAGTTGGAACAGTCAACATTCTGTCGCTAAATTATATCGGAATATTTTTTGTTTCATCCGATGTGAAATACCAACCAATACGTATTTCTCATATGTTAACTTCCCGATCTTTGCATCTGATAATGGAACAGTAATACAAGCGAAACTGAACTATATTTCCACAAAACACACAGAAAGGCACTTGAATGAGCATTCGTGTTTACCAGCATCCCTAAATTTACACGAATGTTCAAAAGGAACCTTGCGGAATCTTCTATACCCTAGATTATGTGGCTTTTGCCTGGAGAAACAAACACTGCTATGTGCAATCGCCAGGTTTGTCTGCAATATGCTACAATTTATACTAACCTTGGGCACAAATCATTAGAGACAAAGTGTGATTTATGTGATATGAAGCAAAACAGGCAATGTGGAATTAACAGTCATTGTTTTCGTGAGCACAAGGTTACACAGAGCAGAAAGTAAGGTTGAGTTTGAGAAGTAATTTCTTTGTTTGCTCAGATTCTCTATGCGTGTCGCCCGTGGACGTTCAGCCACCATTAAACTTTTAAAATACATGTAATAACATTTTTAAATCGCGTGCTTACGCGTTCAATACGCGAACCGATTTTTTTTAAAGAGGCGAACTTACTTTGCTTTTTACTTCACTACTACAATAACCAGCTTCATGGGGCAACATATATTATTTAGTATTATCAGATTCAATTTTCCCAAGAAGTCTGCCGTCAGAGAGTTAGTCTAAATTATGTTAGAGAGTTTCGAGAAATTGAAATATCTTATTAATAAATGGGTACATATTTGTCTTTTATCATGCTGCTTCAGTGCCATGTCAAGAAAGACAATGGCAGTATCAAGAACAGTCCTTGAGTTTATGGTGTCAAGCTTGCCGTAATATATCCTAATTGTGTCGTAAAATTAGGTCATGAGGATAGGTGTTCCAACTCACTACCTTATGAGGAAGTCATGAGGATAGGTTTTCCAACTCACTACCTTATGAAGAGGTCATGAAAATAGGTTTACCTTTTCATATTCGCCCATGAGGAGGTCATGAGGATATAGGTTTTCCAAGTCACTACCTTATGAGGAGGTCATGAAGATATTTTTTTCTTCTAACTACCTTACCAGGAGGTCAAGCTGTGTAATAGCCTTGACGTTTTGCCTAAGAAGTTACAATTCACGCAGCTCTTGTAAATGTGACATGACAGCTCATGGTCAACTTATCGGTATTTCTGTCTCCAGCAGGAAGTAAGAGCCATGCTCCGTGTTTTGAATTTATGTCACAACATGTATGTGGTATCACGTCAGATTTGACTGAATTTACCTCTCCATATCTCAAAGAATAGTGCAACGGCACTAATTATCCTTGTTTATATGCCTGTTGAATTGGAATACAAATCGCTAATAGCTGCGCAAATGAGCTCTCATTGTAACAAATATATATGATCTGTGTTCCTAACAGACTTGAGAGTGCATAGTGTTGATTACAAATCAGGGTGTACCTCTTGCGACAAATTTAAACCAGTAAACAAGATTTTCGCCTTTGGTAAAGCTATTGCATATAACGCAATTTTTACGCATCCTGGGAAATTTCCGTAGTTGTATTTGCACAAGTCTCAAACTTATCGGGCATAATGTCAATCATTCGTGTCTACAGAAAACGTTGTCGATAAAGTGTTATAAATGATAAAGATTCACGAACTTGCATTGTTAAAACCTCGCTGGAACCTAGGCCTGGCAAAGCCGCTTCTGGGGCTGGAAAAGGGGTTATAGAAAAAGTTTACAAGTTTGAGGGTAATCTAAATAAACATTGTAAAGCATGTAACATTTCTTGCGTATGTTGCGTCTTACCGTAAATAATGTCTTCAGACAGTGCAGTCACCATGTCGCTTCTGGAGGCTTTCCAGATTGCAAGTCAAATTATAGCCCTTAGGGGCCCCAAGGGCAAAACGACATGTCGCCCTCTCAGATTTGGTGTTGGCAGATTGTCGACCCGCACTCACTGCTACGCACGATTTCCAAGTTGCTCGTAAGTACTTAATTCACCGCATTTAGAAGCCAAAATTTAGTATACCGCAAGAGCAAACAGAAAACGCTTTACTATATTTGTGTTTTCTTAACAAAATTATTTTGTTCGGATATATTTCAGTGGGACCTGGGACATGTCCCTGCCTGGAAGAACGATCGCCCGGCCAGGTTGGTGTTTCCTGGCGAATGTCGTGGCACACACACAGAGTAGAGAATACAAACAAAGGAAAAAAAATCGAAGGTATGGGGGGGGGGGGGGGATATAGAATTAGTATGAATGGGGCCCCGATTCTGTCCGGCCGGCCGGCCGCCAGCATATCTCTAGAACCCCAAGAGATAAAATATTGAAATTTATACCAGAGATGCATCATACCACGGCCATGTTCACTGTATAGTGTTTTTGCCCCAAGAACATATCCATTTTCTTGTGTCTGGCAGCATATCTCTAGAACACTAAGAGATAGAATAATGAAATTTATACCAGAGATGCATCATACCATGGGCATGTGCGCTATGTATTGATTTTGACCTTGACCTACTTTCAAGGTCACAGGGCCCAAGAACATATATTTTTTGTGCATCCAGACATGCTGTATACATTATGTAGCTTTCTTGTGTATACTGTGGCGTCAGACATAGGTCCTTTGGGTCACTGTGCACTTGTTACCACTCATAAATATAAAAACTCGTTGGTACTTTCGGGCCTGTATCCAATATCGGGGCAATGTTCCAAACTAACGCTAACAGTAATATATTGTGGGGGACCTTATACTTTTCGTGAAGAAAGAAGTGTGTGTCTATTTGTTCCATATGAGGCCAATACCTCATTAAACTATTGGCATTATTGCGGTTCCACCAATGCCAACATCACATATGCGATTGCCAAAACAC
>CAXHWN010000991.1:0-26849 GCA_964020975.1 Hermodice carunculata | reverse complement strand
GAGGGGAGGGGCTTCCCAGCGGGATTAGCGCAATTCACCAGATCTGGTGATATACATGCACTTCAAGGAGTCATTAAATTATATGCAAAAAATGTCAATTATGGTCCGTTTTAACAGTTCGCAGAGAAAATATAAACGCCCCTTCAGTTCACAGGTATTACGAACACGCACAACTAAAATCTCATCGGGGAACCCTCTATATCATCTTGGCTCTAGCCGACGATATAACAGTGCAGTCACTATCTGAGCATGTAATTTGACAGTGTCATTACCATATCCAAACCGTAGTCCTAACGAAACAAATCCAAGTCAATTCCGACCAAAGGCAATGTTCCTTGGTATGTATAGCTGAAACATATAAATTTATAGTTCGTATTTACCCAAAAGAGACCAAAACGTAAGTGCAAAGGTCCATAGGGGGGAAAAACCTTATCTAGTTTTCACATGACAGAATGCAAAAAGTTTTGTTTGAAATTATAGGCCTATTTCAGTAAATTGGCTTGAATAGTTGTATCATTCATGCACATACAGGACCATAACGTTTATGAAAAGGGACCAAAATTTGCAGCACATCAGAGAATTTGTAAGTGGAGGTTCTTAACTTGTTGAAAATGTCAATAAAATTCAGTATTTAAAAAGGTACTACTTGCAACCACCATCTCAACAATGATCATCATCCATATAAGTCCACAAAGCGACACCAACACCAACATCAATCCATCAGAAAAGCCCTCTAGGCCTAAAATGACCATCAATAAGAATCTAAACAACATGATTATATAATTCGATGTGTTTTAGGCATGTAGTTAAAGACATGATGTTGTTTTGAAGGAGATAAACTAAGAGTATTTCAAAAAGAAAAGTGTTTGAATTTCCAAATATAGTACGTACATTGGTTCAAATGTTAAACATCAGCCAGAAGCAAGTGACATTAGGCCTCAAATCATTAAAACGTAGTCAAAAATGCATTACAATAGTCAAAATTTGTAAGGATAGCAGTCACATTTCAAGTTGGTTTCCAGAAGTATTTTTGAAAGGACATTTAAATGTTCAAGAAAGCATATAATCCCACAAATCATCTAATAAGTCAATTATTAGGGTAATAATTTAGAATTCCAAAAATGTAGTATGCCATTGTAAGTCATCTGTAAGTCAGCCAAGCATAATGTACATCTAACTCGTGGTTCTATAAAGTTCAAAAGGTCAAATTGTAAAACAGTCCTAATTATTGTAAAATTCTACTACCTTTATCAGAGAAAGAATTCGGTTTTATGGAGAGAGAGAGAGAGAGAGAGAGAGAGAGAGAGAGAGAGAGAGAGAGAGAGAGAGAGAGAGAGAGAGAGAGAGAGAGAGAGAGAGAGAGAGAGAGAGAGAGAGAGAGAGAGAGAGAGAGAGAGAGAGAGAGAGAGAGAGAGAGAGAGAGAGAGAGGGAGGGATCATTTGAAATTCCTAAAGGTAACTTTAAGTATAACTGTTTTCCTGTAACAGTTTTAATTTTTTTTCATTTATAATAAGACGTAGTTCAACTTGTCAGTCAGTTGATTTAGATGCTAATTATTTATACAAGAGAGAGACAGAGAAAGAGTACATTAAACACTTTGAACCAACCTGACATGACCTTCACGATAACAAACTTTATTCATCAGACAATTATAAAAAACAACATGAGTTTCACTACACTTGGAACACTTACTCCTCCGCCTCCTCCTCCTCCTTCTCCTCCTCCTCCTCTTCCTCCTCCTCCTTCTTCTTCTTCTTCTCCTCCTCCTCCTCCTCCTCCTTCTCCTCCTCCTTCTCCTTCTTCTTCTTCTTCTTCTTCTTCTTCTTCTTCTTCTTCTTCTTCTTCTTCTTCTTCTTCTTCTTCTTCTTCTTCTTTGTCCGAAGGTTTTCTCTGACACCGTGCAAGCTACAATGTTTAAACTTGGCATGGTAACAGAACTAGTAGGGGAGTTTTCTATCTGATTTGGAATAATAGACATGTTTAATTTTATGCAAGTTAAGGCCAATCAAATTTTTAAATCTTCAAATTCTTGGAAACTATTACCCATAAAGACACAGTTCCATTTGTTACCAATAGGTTTGTGAGAATGGGCTATCACATGGACCTATTGTCAGACTTGTAGCTGTCAAAATTATGGAAATTGAAAAACTTAAATCCTCAGTATCTTCAAAACAATAATGAATAGGCACGATTGCAAATGTTATCTATAAATTTGTAAGGATGAGCCTATACATGGACTTATAATCGTATTTGAAGTCGTCGAAATTGCAAATTATGGAACTGGAAAATCTACAATATCTTCCAAAGTATGATAGATATAGACACGATTCCAAATGACAGCTATATTTGTTTCAGTACTTCGTTTGAAAAACTGTTAATCCACGAGGAGTCACAGAGATACCTTCTCTGCATACGGGGACAATTTTGATCATCACTTGCAACACAGGTGGCAAAATTACCAGTTGGGGATCAGGTGTAGAAATATATGCTATCGCAACATTATTTCAATGTCCAGTGTTCGTTTATATCAATATGGTGTAACTTTTCACAGGAAATTTTTTTTTCCACTGTAAAGAACTTCCACTATTCCACCAGTGCCATTAGCTCCATTGCAAATACTGTGGGTACATAATCATGATGTGTTACCCGAAGCTAGCAAGTGTGTATGTGCCACGTTGTCACCTGAACTCTTGGTTGAGCAAGAGTCAACTGAAAATGGAGACAATACACCAATCAGTGATGAGGATAATAATGATGGGGACAATTATGGTCATGGTGATGATAATGTGGATGACGATGCTGACAAAACTCTTGATGAAAGTCGTGGTGATGATGGTGACCATGATGGTTGTGGTGACAAAAAACGTGATAAAAGCCATGGCGATGACAGTGATAATGGTTATGGTAATGATGACGACGACGACGATGATGATGAAGATGATGATGGTGACGATGATGATGATAAAAATTGTGACTATGGTGATGATAACAGTTACAACAAAAAACCCTACATCCTCATCAAATTACTATCTATTATTAAATGCACAGCAGCTGAATCTACAAATCACTGACAGCCATCTGCAAAACGCCAGAACACCCAGCATGTGTTGCCATAGTGTTATGCCACTTGTTTAAACTTCTAACCCCGGGTTTATTGCCCATCATATTTCAACATTCAAGCATTCATAGTAAAATGGAAATTACAAGTTACATGCTAAGTAAACATTATATTGTGTATCGCATGTTACACTCACACCCCCCACACCCCCCACCCACACCCACACCCACACACACACACACACACACACACACACACACATATATATATATATATATATATATATATATATATATATATATATATATATATATATATATATATATATATATATATATGAGACAAAGTAAGTGTTTCTACAGCCTCAAGGACTGCTGGTGCCATTAGTCAATATACCAAATGCTAATGTTTCCTTGAGTCGGCTAAACACATTCTAAAGCTAATTTTTCAAGAATTATATAAGAATCTTGTTGGATTCTGCAGCGATTACAGTCTGATTGGCCCATTTGGCTACAAATTTTAAGGCTCAGGTCCGTCCCTGTGTTGGTATTGTTATAGTATATAATTATAAATGTGTATATATTTTTATATATATATATATATATATATATATATATATATATATATATATATATATATATATATATATATATATGCCATAACGATAAAAGCTGCACCAGCTTTTTACGGCACTAGCCATTTACATTTTATGTTAACATTGACGACAAAACCTGGCCAAGTTTATCAATATCTCTGATATCATATGAGTTAAGCATAGGTCCAAATGCCTATATCAATGATTCTGTAAGAAAACAGATTCAGAGAGTTTTTCTGCGGCGTTAAGAAATATATTGACAATGACAGGTAATCCCTTCGTTCAAAAAATAAAAAAATATATAAAAAATCATTGTGGGAATGGGCGATATTTAGCACAGCAGAAACACTTTGGCATTGTTCGAAGAGAAAAAGTAGCAGCCTCATAAAGCAGCCATATGTCCTACGGTTTATACTTGCTGAGCAATCGGACATTTGTCTACATTCCTAAATGAATAGCTGCATTTGGGGATTGCAACGAAAGGGCATATACATGGTAACACAGCGATCGTCCATTGTGTACCTCAAACGAAAAAGAGTAGTCGTAGAAAGGGTCAAAGGGTTTCTCCTCATATACCAGCCATTAAAACATGAATTAAACTTTGTAAAGATGCTTCCCTGTCGCGAAAAACGAACTAGTATTCAGGTTTAGCTTAAACGCCACGCAATTAATACATGCATCTACATTGCGTGTTAAAGTAGTCTCAGCAGATACAAATATCTGGATCAAGGATCATGGTGACATAAAACATACGTGACTCCCCCTGAGCTTATGGAGTGCTTCTACATTGGGAACAGCATCAAATTATATTTTCGCTGCTGTTTCATGTTATCGTTACAGCCGCATTTGAATTTAACCGCGCTGGGAATCATTACGATGGATCATTTTCACGCAACAGTTGATATGAGTAGAATGTCCAATTTACACAGGAGTGTTAGGCTATTTGTGGACACGCAATCTTTCAGTGATCGGTTGAAAAACTTTTACTGCTCGTGCTTAAGCTACACCTCATCGAGTGAAATCAAGGTCCATTTTAAAAATCCAAATATAACCTTAGATGACGAACACAGGTAGTACATAAAAATGCTAAAATGTAAGTTGTAAAAAACAAAACAAACAAACAAACAAACAAAACCAGTTACATAGAATACTGCGGATGAACTAAATGACAGTCAATTTTGCTGTAAAACGAATTACGCTACAGGCATAATAATATCAGTTTCGACGCAGTTGTCTGGCTCCTGCACTTATAAAAGTCGCCAGCTAGCAATTTATGCTTGACGATGGCCTTTCCATCTATTCGACCTAAAATGATCTACGTCCCTGGAATCGGCTAAAGCGGCCAATATGGGAGCAAATATTCGTGTTTTTGCTGACCCAGCCGGCGTTATTGCTATGATCTATCTACTGACAATGGGTTGTTGTTCTGTTTCCCTGTAATCTGATCATTGACTTTTTCTGATCATAGTGACCCTTTCAGTGCTAAGCTGCAGCCTGATGCAAGAGCTTTCCTCAGCAGGCTTTGCACGCTATCGTCAGCTTTCCTCAGCACAGATTGTCCTCAAAACATGTGTACTCGAAATTTTTCTTCTTTCCTCAGCAATCATAAACATGTTGGTACTTGACTAATTAAAAATGCTGGGAATTTGAATCAGACTAAAAAATTCATGTGAGTGCAACTTTATTGTGATGGAACTGGGAAGTGTTAAACACTCTGTGTCCTCGCATCATCATATTGGATACAGAGATATGAATAAAAGGAAGAGACTGAACTGAATCTGTACAGTTTGTTGGCGCTGCAAATTGACTGGTTTTATTTCTATGGTAAGAATTGATATCGCTTTTGAAGCAACTCTGCTGTCTTTCAGTTGGCTAAGTCGTATGAATTTGATAGCAAACGACAACAAGTATTGGTCACGCCAGAATTATTATGATTACTCAGTAATTAATTCCTCGTAAAATGCCGTTCACTCAAGCAGCAGAATTCCCGTAGTTCCAGCGAAGATGGAAATGGTCCAGGTCAAAAGCTTTCATGTGCGTGCTTCATAGGGCGAGGAAAGCTGTTTTATCCAGTAATTATAGCTGTATCATCCAGAAAAGGTGGAAGATACAGACTGGGTGATAACCCTGTCCATATCACCACAGTCCAAAGGTCCCAATGACCCAATTACTGGATCCTCCGTTATAGTTATTCATACGCAAAGCTATGCAAAGCCTTGTTTGATGAAGTAAACGTTGAAACTGTTTTTAATTGTCTTTTATTTTTTATTTTTTATTTATTTATTTTTTTGTATTTAACGATGAAAGTAAAATTACGGCTATAATTACTGGATAAAAGTAAAACCAGCCGCGTGGAGAAGACTCGGCAGCAGACTGTTTTTAACATCAGTGTCGACCAATTTTTAACATCAGTGTCGAATCCCGAAAAGGCGACAAACCTGAATTTTTCATAGACGGTGCAAATCAAGATCTCCCGAATGTCAACGCACCTTGTAACGAATACCTACCTATGTTAAACGGTCTCTAGTGAGCAGTCACTTGGTCCTTCAGACATCAATATATACTGTAACAGGAGGTCCTATATTTGTAATTAACAATTCAATTTATGTTGTCACATTTCAATCGATATCAGATGCAATGAGGTGACTTTATGTCAACGGGGTGGCGACACGTGCATCAGATAATTCAAATTTTTGGAGAAAAGAAAAGGATCTAATCTGCTTTGGAGCAGATTACACATGCTTTCGCATATAACCTCGCACGTTTAAAAGTTTACCCAAACTTTGCGGAAGTGCTTTCGCAAATATTACCTTTGGACTGACCGATGAAAAGACACGACGTGATAATTTAAACTTTATTTTGCTTGATCAAGTTACTATTTAGCGATCATATTTCCTTGCTACCTTCCAATTCCATCTATGGATGATATAATATACAATGTTCCAGATGTATATGGCTGTGTGTTCCTCGCAAGTATCCAAATTTGTAGAGATTTAAAATTCGAAGTTGGATTCATAAACCCCATGACCTTTTATAAATATCGGTTATATTTAGAAACAAAAAAAAAAAAACAATAATATTGATCTATGTGTTTTAGAAGGCCCTAATAGATAAGCAACAGGAACAAGTGTATATCACTATGAAAATAGGCCCTTGATTACTATTTTGTGTCCTTGAAAGCAAACCCCAAAAGTGAATTCTGCAAAGCTGCGTAACAGTAGTGATGATGATGATGATGATGATGATGATGATGATGATGATGATGATGATGATGATGATGATGATGATGATGATGATGATGATGTACGTACGGCCCACATTAATAGGTAGAACTGTTCAATACAACCCTGATGTAAGGGGCTCAAAGTTTTGTGAAAATCTTTAATTTTCTCTGTGCTAAGAAGATATACCGCCCCTAAGCTTGGGCGGATTCACATAAAGCTGATGATGTCGTGACTTCAAGCGTCTCCGTTGATTTGGCTTGTAAAATTATCCAACGTGATAGAATTAGCCTCAGGCCTACTTCTTAGGTCCCAGAGACCTTCCACAAGCAATCCTGCCATTTCGCATAAAATCTGGGGTTCCACGCAGCACTCATCGGCTGTCTCGAACTGTGATGTAGTTGCTAAATGTGGTTGACCTATGTCTCACATGTTGTTTACTGTTGAGAAGGGTTTCACAGCGGACCCAACAGTTCAGCGCGTCACGGATAATAATGTAGTATCTCGTACTACTGGGTACACTAATTTCCTCGATAAACTAGATCCCAGGTTCGAGACCCGGTATTTCTCACCATATTTTCAGAGAACCATTTCCTTTTGTTTTTTTGGCTTGGAGAAAATAAGCCAACTGCGTATGTAATGACCTTTAAAACGAGTCTTTTTAAATATCTAATACTAGCACTAACAAAATTTGAAACAGAGCCCTCTACGCGCACTTCCGGACTAGTGTATTTAACTGCAAACCTGACGCAAGCCTAGTGAATTTCAACAGACGCTTATTTGCATAAAACCAACATCACTTTAATTTTGAAGATAATACATTTTCAACATTTGTGTTTTCGTATGAATGCAATTAAATTTGGTGATAACGACCTATGTATCGTGAAGTGACGTCAAGATAAATTGCCGATTCGTTGGCATATATATATATATATGTATATATGTATATGTATATATATATATATATATATATATATATATACATATATATGTGTGTGTATGTGTGTGTGTGTGTATGTGTGTGTATGTGTGTGTATGTGTGTGTGTCTTAAATTCAACATATGTATTGTTGTTCTCAAATTTAATTCAAATGTTCGACCAAAATTTCAAAACATGCATTATCCCTCGTATGTCAGCCAGCTCTAAACCAGTGGCTTCGGTGACACGAACAATCATCACGGATTCCAATGCTTATTACCAACAGTTTAGGCTTTCCATTCGAAGTTTTTGTGGATCCAGAAACATTAACTAAGTATACAACTTTTAAGAGTTTCATTTTGAACACTAAATTGGGCACAAAACAACTCTTTTCTGTCAGTCAGCTTTTAGGTAGTGGTTTAGGCGACACGTACTGGACTCTCGGGTTCAAAGGCCTGGAACCATAAGGTAAGGCTACCTATTTGCCACATGTATTTCGGGTTACCTTTGCCTATTTGGTTTTTTGTTTGTTTGTTTTTTTCTGTTTGGTTTTTATTGTTTTTCCTTTTTTTTCTTTCTTTTTTTTTTTTGAGCCAGTGAAAACCAAGGTCAAAAAAATTATAACAACATTCCGAAACCTGCACTGCAAGAAGTAATGAGGGATCCCTGCATGGGTTAGTGACCAGAACAAGAGGGTTCGGTTTTGGGCTGTCATTTGTGCTCTCGCTCTCAAATCGACCAAAACAGTCAGGAGGAAAATTCTTTAAAGCTTTACTGTCTGTACGTAACTTCATCGTTAATATATCATACTGTTAGGCGAGAATTGTTTAGAAGAACTCTTGTATCAGCAAATCGGAGATATACTTTTTTACCTCAGGCTAGGAGCAGTGCATCAAACTCGTGCAAAGGGAAATTGCTGGATCATGCTTATTCCAACAAGTGAAAGGTTCAAGCCTTCCATTTTTAACTCGCGATTTATAATGACGACGATCATCACTGACACGTACTTGAAACATTGCTGTCTCACACGTGGATTATATTGTGAAGGACGACATTAGCAACATCTGTTTTAAGTAGACCTATCATGGGTTTTCTACATTATGGCCGTTTTGGGGTGAATCTTGACAAGTCATCACCGGACCAGTTGATTTTTTTTTTATATTATCAGACCTGTGTATCGCATTAAGGGCAGGGATTCACCAAATAAAAAGACAAAAACATTGGATATACAAAGAGACTTGGATTATGTCACCCTCAACGTCAAAAACAAAAGCATGGTTCTCTTTATGGAAGCCGAATTGAAGTTTTGGTCGCTAATCTCTCACTGTATAATGAGGCAACATAAACTAAAACAATTCTGAGTAATGATACATGATCCACATTGGTAAATTTTTAAAAGTCCCATGCGACTGCACTTTGCACCTAGCATTTTAGCCTGTTTGAAGAAGGAAGCCAATGCCTTGAGGAGTTACTCCGTATTACAGGGTATAATCGGCGCAAAACGTTTTCAGATATTAACCCTTTCGGTGCCAAATTTTGGACTGAGTCAACAGTTTTTCTCGGCGCGCATTGGGAACATTGCGCCCAATGCGCGTCAAGAAAAGCTGTTGACCTGGGGTATTCTCTGTGGAACTATAGGCATACTGGTACTTGAATGAAAGGTGCTTTTACGACGAATACGAATCTGCGAGGCTAATGATCATTCTTAAATAAGATCGACTTTAGATGTGACTGGCAATGGAAAAAATAAGTATATCACTATGATCAAACACACCACAGCATGGAGGAAATAACCCTGGTCTTTTCAAACGTCAACAGCAAATTAAGACAATAGTCTAAAAGATCTTCTGACAGGACTGATCTACTTGAGAGCATCTCGGGATTTTCTCTCATTCCACTGGAAGCATTACATGGAGTCCGCACTTTTTTCTGAATAGTTCCTATCGCATTATGACGCATGCGCGTGTTCATCGCAAAAGCTTATGGGTGCGGGGAGGGGGGTCATCTGGCTCGGCGAATGCAGCAAACAAATACATGTATACAACCAACAGTCAGGGCATATGTAGACAACTCTCAACTTGGTTATTAGTGTACGCTCAGAATGACTTAAGTCAATTGCTGTGTGCCTCAGTGCATCAGCTGAACACAAAAAACACCAGGACCAAGTTTCTACAGATTGCCCACGGCGAAAACGAAAGGAAAAAATGGAAACGTTAATAAGAAACAGTAGGATACGCCTTGACCTCTGTGTGTCCGTTGCACTTCAAAGGGGGGCCAGAAACGTTACATGAACAAAGCGAGTATATGCCCGTGGTCAGAAGAATGTGAATGTGTGATAGAACTTTGTACAAAACATTCCAGGGAAAACAATAAGATGTACAAAACCAAGGTCTGTAAAGCTACCAACGCCAACTAGATCGACAACCCGCACATGCAGGCCAAAACGAGGACCAATGAGCGTACCCTCCTTGCGAGCACGAAGAACCCTGACTAGATTATAAATGAAGACCCGCAATTTAGGGGAATAAGAGGCCGGATTCCAGCCGTTATACATACGTTTTATCATTGCAGTCTTCGTGTGCATAAAATTTTTGCGAAAAAAAAGGTTTTAGTACCTGTCGATGCTCATAACATGTAAACACCTTGCGATGGTAAAAATCCAGTAATAATGGCAGTATGGCGGCCTTTTTTGCTGGCCTCGATTGTGATATGGTTTCATCAACACGATCTTATTACTATTCAGCTGTTAAAATACGTACAAAGATTCTCGTGAATGAATGAATAAAATAATATGACAATAGTGAAGGCTGTTGACGGACGATCACGGCAACACCATTTTGAACTGATAAAACATTGAAACAATCTGTATCTCTCTCTATATATATCTTTTGGCAAAGCTCCCGTCTTCCGATGTTACTATTGTGAAAGCTTACGTTTATCATATCTTCCAGCATATTTTAATCAAAATATTGAATACCAGTAGTTTGTCAAGCCGTAATTTTGCCAATGATATACACCTTTCTTCCATAATTATCAAAACTTCTGCCATGTCGATGACTTGATGTGTTTCTGCTTTGCAATACGTGTCTCGGAGATGGGTCTTCCCACTTCTCCCATAATACTTTGTCGTTAACACGCTGATCGTTATAGAGCTCGGGGGCTATTATTGAACAAATATTCACGCTAACATGGTCAGAGAAAGCGACAGGTTGCCCACATCTAGTAAGCCGAATACTACCATTGTCAAGGAAGGAAAGAAGGTAACCACATGATATATAAGACCCAATATTTTGGATTGTGCATTTGGAAGTCCTATCAATCGTTAAAATTCAATGTGTTCAAACTTCATCGGCCGATACGGTTTTTTCATTACGCATATGTTTCATGGTCATGTGCGTGTTTAATGTATGTTACACGTATGTATTTTCATTACTTTTTCAACTTAAATATGCTTTAAGTGATATACATAATCGAGGTTTGATCAGTTTTCGGTTACATTGAAGTACAGATAGACTGTATGTGGAGGATTACCCTGGAAATGCACAACCAACCACATTGTCCACTTTAATCAGCTGAAAAGTGAATTACAAAGGAGAGAATCAATGGAGATCGACATGAACCTGAAACCGGCACAGTTTTGACAAAAAATGAAATAAATCAACCCTAATTTTAAAACTTCAGCAACTCTACATTTTATAAATAAACAGACCTATAATCTGCATGTTTGTGCTGTATTCAGGTCAAATGATGGAGCGTGGTGTGTGATTGTTAGGTCTTTTTCGTTTTTTATTCGTTTTCTAACCTAAATCAACGCTATTTTCAAAACTTACAAAAAATGCAGATTACATGTCTTAAAAAGAGATTTCCATGTATATTCTGCTCCGACAAAGTATGCAAACGTCTGATAATACTTTATGTCTACAATATTGTGGAAAGGTACCATTGAGCAGCTTCTTTAACTTTGGAGTAAACCGTTTACCCTTTAGGCACTGTGCTTGAATTTTCAGTCACAAACTTTGTGGTCAGGATATTTTTTACCTGTTGACTTGGGGCAAAAGCCCAGTTGCACCAGGTGCCCTACGGACCCCGTATTCCTAAACCAACCATACGGAAAAGCTTTTATAATTTATATATTATTGATTTATTTATTCGATTTTTTGTCGTGTCAGCGTACATAAAACCGGCTTATGACAGCAATAGATATTTGTGTTGTTTATTTGTATTAGTGCAATACTACCATCCACCTTTTGACAAGTTAACACTTGGCACGTGTGCACGGTGTAGAGTACCCGTATCATGGGCTGGACCAACATGACAGAACTTCCACATAGAGCGCATAGAAACTGTTCAGCAACCAGTATTTTGTTTCGAGTTTGAGCAGGCTGATATTGCAGTTTTCAGGTACAGATTCTCGTAGAAAGGATTTTGTTATTTTATGTCCTGCTCAGTGCAGAAAGGGGCAGTCAAAATCAATGTTTTGATGACACATTGTCGTATTATGTATCAAGGTATTTCAGATGTTTGAGACGGTATCATTAGCTACTTTTATACGGGCCTCCATGGCCAAATTTTGATATCTTATGAACATTTATGAAGGATCTGACGTTTCCTAAACGACTCGCCTTTAAAACAGCCAGATTGCTAGAGGAATATACAATATGTCAGAATGTACTATGTGTCCTTGCGGTGTGTTTCATGTATATGCATTTTTTATACGCGAGTGCATTTAACGAACAGTTACGTTTGCTAAGTCTACATGCCTTGCGCTAGGTGGTTTAATATTTAAACATTTTCATGTCTGTCAATAAGGAAAGATGTTGTTCTTATCATATTAGCACATCAGTGCATCATAGAGTTAGAATTGCACGAGTAGCCGTGATTACACCTTCACGGGGAATACCTAATCAAATGCTGCTTTCACACGGAGAATTTACCACCACAAACACACACACGGGTGCATGAAACAAATGCCATGCCGAGTGCGCGTAATGCAGACCCTATTCCCCCACCTACAGCGCGTGTCAAGGGAGAGGCCTTTCTCTGCCCTCCTTGTCTATACAAAGGCCTCCCCGGTGCAGGTGGCGGAGGGAGGTGATGGAATGGGGTCTACATTGCGCGCACTTGGCAAGGCATCGATTACATGTGCCTGTGCACACACACCTACACACATTCACGTGCGCATAGCATGATGTAAAGCTGTTGTTATAATAAGATGCAAGACGGGTTCGCTTTGCGCAGAAATCTCAGTTTTGGCGCATAAATAATATAAGCAAATCATGTTCAATGAAAGAATTCATGCGCCCATAGTCGAACTATTAAGTGTAATCGGTGTCTCAAAGAAAAAAATATATATATAGAAACGTGCACATCATTCAAGTAAAATTAATTTCCCTTATTTAAGTAAATTTAATTTCCCTAACAGTAAAAAGAGAAACAGTGAGCTGAACTCACCGGTTATTCTCTGATAGCGTGAAGCTGACGCAGAGAATGCTAGAACTGTAGTTCTGGGGAAGCTTTTGTTGATGTGAAAAAGTATACAGCCTTTTAATGGGTTAAAAGCACGAGTAAACTTGATTATATTTTCTGAGCAAGAAATCTGCGAACACTGCAAAGTTGATGAGTTGTCAAACATCCCAAACGCGGAAAAATGCATTAAAACCATTCAAAAGCAGTGCTCAGGTCATCGTGTAATATGCTGAGAAAAGGCCAATCGTTATAGCGTCAAATTACGAGGTTTTCACTGGCATAGGGATTTTTAACGCAGCAGGTCAGCGTTCTGAGCAGGGAGCTAACGGTGTATCGCACGATCAATGCATTTTCACATGTGTTGGTAATTTCTGCCGGAACCGACAAGAATAACAAAATCAGCAAAGCTGCTTTGGGGACTATGAAAGAAATGTATTTACGTAGTACATAAATTGGTTAAACTCTCCAACATAACAGTGATGTTGATTTTAAACCTGTGCAAAAAAAAAAAAAAAAAAAAAAAAAAATGTCCTCTTAAAAATACCATCCATTGCTCTTGATGAAAGCATACCGTCGAGAAAAAAAATAATGGGCGTAAACACCATGAGTTCAGCGTTACCCGACTTACAAGTGTCAAGATGATGGCAAGTTCTGTGTTCCCATGTTGCGTTAGCACTTTTCAATTTTTGATATTTTTATAAAATAAGTGAACATTCGCTTTTATGTGTATTAAGATATCCCTACATGGAGTTTAGCATCTCCAAATGTGGCCACATAGAGGAGATGGTGATGTGCACATGTTCGTTTGTCTTTTCATTCTAAATGACAGGTACTATCCGACAGGTATGCCTTTGCTCTGAACACAATCTTTACTCACGCAATCCTGCAATTTCCATTATGTGTATAAAATTCAAGTTTTTCCTTTGGAAACCTCATTATGTTTCTCAAACTCTAAATAAAACAAATTGTAGTGAGCAAAACCACCCTGTATGGTCAACTCGATGTTTTCAAACATCGTTTTCTACAGCACCTAGCAAAAATCTCGACCAATTTTGTGCAATTTATTTTCTTGTCCCCCATATCGGAGAGCCTACACGCATAACAAGCAACGTGTCCTGTTGTCTTGATCAAATTATTTCAAACATTCCCAACTTTATTTGTAAATCTTGTGTCTTGCTAACGATTGCAAACTGCGGTCACAGTGTTGTGTCCGCTGATATTCTGTTTCGAAGGAAAATTGAACCATCGTGCAAGAGATTTATTTGGGAATATGAAAAGGCAGATTTTAATCATTTCCGCATTTACCTGAGTCAAATCAATTGGGACTATTATTTTCTTTATCCAATGATATAAATGAATGTTCTGCGACATGGAATGACGGCTTTTTTTCTGCAAGCCGCTAAACCACGTATTCCTAATAAAGAAGTTACCATTCGACCAGATGACCTTTCTTGGTATACCTCTCCTCTCCATTGTGAAAAGCGTAAGATCATGCACGCATGCCATCGAGCGAAAGATAATAATCATGTTCCGCATATCGCTGAATTGTGGGCTACGTGAAATCAGCTTTGCAATCAGTACCAGCAGCATATCGGTTTAGCTGAACAGCGTCATGATACCAAATTAGGTAGCTCTCATAAATTCCACAAAGAAAAATAGACCATGGTGGAGGACAGTTAAATATTATCTGAATAAAAACCAGCTTCAGGCAATACCTTCATTGATATGTGATGGGAAACATAATCTGACAGTGCATCAAAAACCGAACAATTCTATAATTTCTTCTCAAGCCAAAGCAACATAAATACAGCAGCGGCTGAAAACCCAGCATCCCCTGACCATCTTATTTATGTTTTAGGTAATGTGAGTATTCTTGATCACCAAGTTCTTGACAGTCTAATAGGCCTCTATACTTCAAATTACAGCAACGGGTCCTGACTGCGTAGGCAATGGACTTCTGAAAGAAGCCGCTCCACAAATTTATAAACCTCTCACTAAAATATTCAACCTATCCCGTAACCAAAGTCATTTTCCGTCTATCTGGAAAGAGGCGCAAGTTACACCCCTGCATAAAAAGAGCGATGCCAACTCGTGCAACAATTTATAATACCGTCCTGTATCTCTTTTAAGCTGTACAGAGAAAGTAATGGAAACATGCATTCAACTTTTTGGGGACAATATGACTATCTCTGCAAACCAGTCTGGCTTCAAACCAGGTGACTCTACAGTCAGCCAACTATTTTCTGTAAATCGTGAACTATGCACAGCCATTGATAAAGAAAAAGAAGTAAGAATTGGCTTCCTCGATGTAAGCACAACTTTCGACTACGTTTGTCACAGAGGTCTCCTGCATAAATTAAAAAAAAAAACGTATCACAGACAAACGTTTTGCATGGTTTGGCGACTATCTGAACGATCGCAGGCAACGCGTAGTTCTTAATGGGCAGTCTTCCAAATGGGCCACTAAAACGGTGTGTACTATGCCCCCTTTTATTTATAATTTACATCAATGATATAGTTAACGTGGTAAACTCTGATTTCAAACTATTCGCTGATGATATACCACTTAACCTTACTGTAAATGATCCAGTCCATGCTGCTGGGGTCTTGAAAAGTGACCTCACCTCCTTAGACGAATGGTCCAAGGAGTGGATTGTCTCCTTTAATACACCGAAGACCGATGCTATGCTTAAATATCCGAGGAAAAACACCCGTGATCCCCTTCTTCTCACTTTTCAAGGCCACCAACAGGTGATTGTTCCCGAACATAAACACTTAGGGCTTACGTCAGGATCAGATCTTAAATGGAGTTCTCACATTAAACAAATTGGACTCAAGGCATCCAAACAGTTACATATCATGATATCTATCCAGCACCGTCTTGATCGTGAAACCTTGGCAATAATTTACAAATCTTTCATCCATTCTACGATGGAATATGGTGGCCTGGTCTGGGACGGCTGCATCCAATCTGATAAAGATCTTCTAGAAGACATTCAGCTGACTGTAGACCGAATTGTGACAGGTGCTATGAGAACTACCCCCAAAGGCTAATGGGACGAAATAAACTGGCTGGGAGCCCCTGTCAAAGCGAAGGAAAAGATCTAAATGCATAACAATGTATAAAATAGTATACAAATTTACACCTAGTCAGATGTATGCTGCCTTACTCGACGTTCAACAAGTAGATGAAGACCATTGTTCAAACACCAGACGACGTTCCGATCCTAGTAAACATTCTGACGTGCCATCCTTTAACTGCAGGACAGTCCTTTTTGATATATCATTCTTTCCATCTAATATTCTTTTACGGAACATACTCCCGTTAGATACACGGAACTTGCCGACCCTGGCACAATTTAAACAGAGAATTTCGAATCCGGAGACATGTTGTGTCGTATATCCAGAACTTTTAAATATTAGTCAGAGATACCTGTCCATTTTGTATTCCTGCATGCTTATGGGCTGCAGCCAGCTGAACGAGGATTTGAGTAACATAAGCGTTATCGAAGCTGCAAGCTGCACATGCGGCGCCACCACCGAAAGCGTTCGGCACTGTTTCCTAACCTGTCCACGATATATCATTGCCCGCGATATCCTCCACACTTCTAGTTTAGTTTAAACATATTTATTTTCACTGGATTACCCAATAGTACATGAAATATGACTAATCTAGGGGTTCTCCAGACACGGAGACGCACAAAATGATATATACAAGACGCATAGGACAATACAATGTACAAACATGTGACTATGTACTCTGGTAGACATGCTGTAATACAATTAAACAACAAAAACAATATCTAACATTCCAATCCAATTAAGAAAACATGCATATATACACGAATATGCTTAGTAGCAAGCTAATTCGTCCTCAGCACAGGGAGCGACTGAAGGGGAGGTTATAGCTTGCTGGGCGCGGCTGAAGCACCCTGGCTGCAAACTCACACTGCCACTGTGGAGCCGCCAGTGCGCCCAGTAGCTCGGGTGTTCCTTCCCGCCTTGTCATTGTCGACCCACCTGTGGAGACACGATAGAGGACATGGTACATACGTTGAACATACAAATACACTGCAATGGTATATGCTGGTTTCGGGATACATATATATAATAAGATGGACCATCAGTTCGGTAGCACCGTTTTCAATTGGTACTGTTTTGTATGGTCATGATAAATGTTCCTTACAGGAAAACAACCGTATCTTTTTAACAGTTCAAGATTATATTGAAATAACTAAACGCTATCAGGGTGAAATAATAATTTAGTGCACTGTCTATGGTTATCGCACCATGGACCCTCTATCTGTGCTCTGTCTGGTGGTGTCTCTCTTCTACTTGTCTCCTCCATGCGCCCCTCGATGACTCCCCGAACGAGACCAGAGGCGTAAATTTGGAATGTACGTGCGGCATGTCCTGTGGTCTTGTCCCTTCTTGGCACGAAGGATTTGTATAGGGCTCTTTCCTCCTTCCTAAATGCTTTCTTCGGAATGAAATATGTTAAAGCAAACATCGTTTCCAGTTTAGAGGAGTTTCACAGTAGGTACAGCAGTCTCATGCATGATGACGTGGTACGTGGAGTAAGTACACTCACCATATTTTCGTGGATAGAATAATGTTGTGAAATATATTCCCCGTTTGGGAAGCACTTGTGAAATATGTTTCATGTTTGGGAACCACTTGTTGTGAAATATTTTCCCCATCTGGGAACCACTTGTTGTGAACTAAAAGTACCTTTCGTTCATTCGGAAGGGAAAAAGTAGAGGTGCCCGGGCCCGGGATCCGCAGGGCAGGGGATGGTCCTCCTGTCCGCTTACAGATTCGAGTCGACACTGCTACCTGGTGGTGGCTGACCTGTGACCTCGGGTTGGGGGGCAGTTGTCTGTCAACTACTTGTCGGGGCCGCCCAACCAGGAAATTAATTATCAGTACAACTAACTAAAATTTTTGGCATTTTCAGTACAGTAAACTGGTTTCCAGGTTCGCAACACTGATTCAAGTTCACATTCTCAGGGACCCAGATTTAAATGGCTCTAATTCGCTTTGTTTAATTTAATTGTTCGGGACAATAATTGTTCATTTTATACCATTGAACCAAGCCTTTCGAAGGTAATGCTGCCAAATATGACATGTTGTCTTGTCCTTGTGCTTGCATGAATTTCAGAGACCACTTATAAAACGGGCCGTGAGCCAGTGGAATTCCCTTTCGCCTGGCACATTTAAATCGAAGAGTGTTGACATGTGAAATCGGCAGCATGATTTATTTTTTCGCCGTACGAAAACAGGTAGGATACTTTTTGTATTAAGGATAGGAAACATACAGGCCCACTGCTTCATAACAAAAGTCGATACAGAACAAGCTACTTCTCTCTATATGGAATTTGAATAGGTGTTTTAAGCGTGCACTCAAGTATATGATTTTTGTTGTTGTTTTTTTTTGTTTTTGTATTTATTTATTTATTTACTTATTTATTTATTTATTTATTTATTTATTTATTTATTTATTTATTTATTTATTTATTTATTTATTTATTTATTTATTTATTTATTATTTATTTATTTATTCATTTATTCATTTATTTATTTATTTATTTATCTATCTATTTATTTATTTATTTATTCATTCATTCATTCATACATTAATTAATTTATTTATTTATTTATTTATTTATTTATTTATTTATCTTTTTTTATTCTAGCTTTTTTATGTGTCATCAAGTATCAGAATGCACCACAATGTTAGAAATGACATAATTTAATGTAATAAGTTTATAAGCAATTGTCAACTCACTCACCTGACATCAACCTGGGAATTTTTCTGGCATGCAGTGGGTATGTAACCCATTTTGCGCTACTGTCACGTGGAAATCGTGGAAAGGCATTCACGTGGGCCGTGTAATTTAGGACAAGCTATTGTATACAATCAGTTTCTAAAATGTTATCTAACAGGAAAACATATATGAGACCACCAAACAATCTTAAAACCAATAACTGCGACTTTTTCATCATGTTGTAATTACAAGTTGAGAGAGTCGTAATTATGGCTTTTCTAGTAATAACCAATTTTAAAGTTATTTCGACTTGTTTACTCGTGATTACAAGCTTTAAAAGTCTTAATTACGTGCTTGGGTCCCATAATTACGAGTTTTAAACTCATAATTTCGATTGTAATGGCCAGCTTTGTACATTTGCAATAATGACTTTTTGCCAGACATAGTTCTAAATTGGTAATTTCTGCAAGAAGAAAATCCAGAATTCGAACTGCAACCTTTTTCCCAATATCAAATTTCTCTTTAAGCGTAGTTTAAACCAGACGAATCTGCAATTTTGAAAAGAATGTGCCGAGGCTGCTAGACAACAGGCACATATTCAATATTCCTCTGCCTTCTGATTCTGGTAACACCCTTTTCAAAATTACAAAGTTAGGGTTTTGAAAGGTTAACAAGACAATGCTCAAGTGTATTAACATGTGGCAGTTCGATCTGTCTGTGCTTTTATCACTTTTATGAACATCTGCACATGTCTGTAAACGAGTGATTTATTGGAAGGAAACGAGTTGTTTACGTTTTACTATTGGACGAAGCATTTTGAAATGTTAAAGAGATAACTTTATCATAAGGTGACATAATAATCCGTTTGCACTTCCAGAACCAAGGTTTTGAGCCTCATTGAATCAGTTTTGTGAACATCTGCACATGTCTGTAAACGAGTGATTTATTGGAAGGAAATGAGTTGTTTACGTTTTACTATTGGACGAAGCATTTTGAAATGTTAAAGAGATAACTTTATCATAGGGTGACATAATAATCAGTTTGCACTTCCAGAACCAAGGTTTTGAGCCTCATTGAATTGTCTTTTGCGCGACCACGTTTAATTTGGAGGGCACTGCACATGCTTCAGTATAGTGGGCGGGGTAGGGCAATTGGTTGTAAGGTTTACACCTCCCCAGTATGTGACAAAGTTAGGCACCCATTGTGTAAACAATGCGAAACAGTATTTCATTTGCTTCATTATGATATTTAGGAAAAAACATACTACTGCTCACCAATATAGGGAGTTTAAAAATGTGTATTGACAGCGTTAATGGAACCATTTACTGGATTGCAGATTGACCATTGGTGTGCAAAAATATACAGGGAGCTAAATCCCACTTTTCTCCGATTTCTGTGCCACGGAAATGTTGCGAAATCCTTGCTAATCGGTGGAGTCGCCGTAATGTGTGTGTGTGACAATCATTAAACATCAACAGAGCATGCCAAAATTTACACCTGGGTACTTTGGAACGATCTGACCATGGAATAATAAGTTCCTGATAAAAAATGAAAATGTTTTAAATCATTTGTTTGTGATCTATTTATGCTTCCATTTTTTATTTATTTATTTATTAATTAATTTTTTTTATTATTATTTTTTTTTTAATTTGGTCAATTCCGTGTATGGGTGTTAGTACGAAGGAACAAAATCAAGTATAGCCATCTATAACAAGGAGAGCCCTTAAAGGTTATATGTGATGGTCATTCAAGTTTACATTGTATTCAAAAATTTAATTTTCGTAGACTACAGCACATAAAGACGATGTTTTTCTGCCATTCCAGCAATCATTTCTGTGCCTGAGACTTGTGCCTATAGATTCAATAGAAATAGAAATTTAACGGAGTAAAGACACCAGACTAAGCAGTATGCATGTGGTGACGTAATTTTATAAAAATGCTGCAATGTTATAAATCTTATTCAATTATATCATGCTCGTTGAAAGCAAAACTCCATACACGCTACCCTGCCTTCTTTGGATTTTTGTGAGAAGCTCTTAAATTTCATTCAAAAAGACCAAATGAAGATAAAAATGACAAAGTTGTATGATTCAAAAGTGTGCAGCTCTTACTTTGATGTACATTCAACATGGGTTTTATTTATAAACAGACATTTATGTGGCGCAACATGCGATAGAATTCGTCGAATGGAATGATGATGTCAAGGTAATGAAGCACTCTGTTTCTCTTTTCATCACAGCGCTACATGTTTTGATACGTAGCAGAAACATCGCTGCCTCAAAAATAAGGAGTAATGTAAAGGATTTTAGCTGTTGGTTTAAGTAAATTTTTTGGTTATTGTAAATTACATATCATAACAGTAATAATCTATAATAATCAGAAAAATTATGGCAAGACCATGCGTAAATCCGTTCTTGCTGGAAGGACAAATGAACATGACAATATAAGACACACAGATACACGCAAAAGACAACAAGCACTTAGCCGAGACAGACAGCGGGGAAATAATGTTGCTACCAAGGTGATGAATTCGACCAACCAAAGAGTTTAAATGAGAGAACATACAAATAGAGATGCTATTGCAGATTGCAGAACTAGTCATTACCTGTTGTATTGACATGATTCATTATAGAAATATATCCTTGTACTGCTAAGACAATTTCGACAATTTGTTCAAGTGAAGCTTCACGAGAGCCATATGATACTGTTTGTATGATAAATGGCGCAAGACAGGACAAGTCACGCAAAGCTGAACATAGGGCAGCATTTGAGGGACAGATCAAGTAATAGTGTCACCTAGCCTCCCTTGGTGAGCCACAAGAGCATCCTTCACACCAATTTTTAATAAATGTGAATTAAATTGGCTTGCATCTAGACGGAGACGTGCAGGTGGAAGTGAAAAGAAGTCTATTGCCAATGTCATAAGGTTCCTGTGATTTTATTGGCCGAGGGATTTTTTTTATTTATTTTATTTTATTTATTATTATTTTTTTTTTTTTTTTTTTTTTTTGATTATTCTCGATTTGAATATCTGTAATGAAAGACTCCTTCCTCTGAAGACTCAGAATTCTGCGAACTGCGAGTCTCAGGAGGAAGTCGGTTCCAGAGGCTGCCTGTGGGGGATAGGACTGATGTATCAAAGAGGTCAGCTCGAGTACAAAAATGAGAAATATCAAACCTCTGACGTGTATCATTGGCTGAGTACCTGGGGTAGACGCACTATAAATGATCGAGCATACTAAATTTAGACGAGACTGTTGACAAATTTATACATTAAAGTCAATTTGAATATTTCTGTACGTTTAGCCAAGGTCAACCATCCGATTTCCTCGTATAACTTAGCATTCCTGGCTTCATACATAGTACCGGTAACAATGCGAGGGGCATCTAATTGAATACCTTCAAGTATTTCATTATCATATATCATAAAGATATGTATACTGCTACAAAACTTTCCGTCAAATTAAATGAGGGAAGTACACCTCAATTCCACAGTTCCAACGGACTGAAACAAGGTTGTCCCCTTAGTCCTTTCTTATTTAATGTATTCGTAAATGATTCAGAGCATTTTTTGAGTCTTTCTGATCCGTCATCAGGTCTATCTATTGGTGACCTGAATATCACATCTCTCATGTTCGCCGACGATGTCGTTATATTGGCTGACTCGCCAGACAAATTACAGCAACGTCTTGCAAGACTTGCAGCATATTGCAAATGTTGGGGTCTGTCTGTTAACATCGAAAAAACAAAAGTTATTATTTTCGACCGAAACGGGTATAGTCAAATACACGGTAATTACACCTTTAAGTATGATGGTAAAAAATTGGACGTGGTAAATTCGTACTGCTACCTCGATATTATCTTCACATGCAGTGGTACTTTTATTTTAGCATCACAGTCTTTAGCAGATAAAGCAAGGAAAGTTTGTCATATGTTAAATAAAAAATGTACGGGTGACAAAGACGTTAATTTGTTACTGAGTACTCAATTACATTTATTCGACATATACGTCAAAAACCTATCTTACTATACGGGAGTGAAATCTGATCACCTGCAAATTACCGCCATCGTACTAAGGCCTTAAAAGACCCATATACTCAAAATCTTGTACAAATTCATGCAGTTGATTCTG
This sequence comes from Hermodice carunculata, assembly GCA_964020975.1. NCBI lineage: Eukaryota > Metazoa > Annelida > Polychaeta > Eunicida > Amphinomidae > Hermodice > Hermodice carunculata. The sequence goes on along the minus strand of CAXHWN010000991.1, from coordinate 3,690 downwards.
TTCAAATTGATTATTGTAAATCTATTTTAGGCGTTGGACGTACAACCTCAAATGATGCTTCTTTGGCTGAGCTAGGTAAATATCACTTGGATATAGATATTAAAATGAAAATTATTAAATACTGGTTTAGACTGATTTCTCTTCCGGAAAATGATATTTTAAGGAAGTCCTATAATGTAGCGTTTGAGGTAGACAGATTAGGTTTTACCACTTGGGTTACTGCTCCAAGGATGATTCTCCAGAAAAACGGATTTAATGATTATGTTTGGCTCAAACAGCGAATTACGGATTATGTACATAGCAGCGAATTTTTCACAAAACTGGCATACTCTCTCACATGTCAAAGTGAACAACTATTTTTCTCTAAAATTTGGAATGATGTCGACGGAAAAAGCTACAAAATTGGATTTCTATAGATCATACAAAGACACATATAAATTTGAAAACTATTTGGACGAAATAAAAAACTTTAAATACAGACGTAGTCTCACACGTTTAAGGCTGAGTAATCATAGTTTGCGAATTGAAACCGGGAGATATGTAGGCGAGGAGAGACATGAAAGAGCTTGCCAATTTTGCGATAAAAACGTTATAGAAAACGAAAAAACATCTTTTAATCTCTTGTCCTTTGTATGATAAATTTCGCATTCATTTATATGATACAATAAGTAAATCCCACCGTAATTTTCATGACTTCTCGGACGACCAAATATTAGACGTTATTATGAAACCTGATACTCTCATTGTTAGAGCTGCAGCATCGTACATATACCGTTCCGTCGAGTTCAGGAGAATGCGAGTTCAGGAGAATATTGATTAATATTACAGAGATCCAAATTAATAACCTTCGCCGCTCTAGCTGTATTGTCAATATTCAGATACAGAGAAGTGTCATCAGCAAACAAATCTATATTCGATATGACAAGGTCAACTATATGATATATATATACATATATATATATACATATGTGTATATATATATATATATATATATATATATATATATATATATATATATATATTAAAAACAGGAGAGATCAAAGCACAGAACCTTGCAGAGCGTCAGCATTTATTTTCCCCCAACTAAAGGTCTGACCTTGGACCAATACAGGTTGGTAGTGATCATTACGATAATCAGGAAAGCGGATATGGAGATTTCCAACAATACCAGCTTTCTTTAATTTAAATAATAGACCAGAGTGCCACACTTTATCACACGTTTTATTTATATCAAGAAAAACAACATGAGCCTCTTTTTACTGATCGACATCCAGATTTAATACGTGATAGAGAAGAAGTAAGTGATTTATAGTTGAGTCGCCTGGTACAAAATCAGGAGGTGAGCAGAAATAACAGTATTGTCCCGGAAAAAATTGAAAACGTGTTTAAATTATATTCTTTCAAAGACTTTACCGATACGGCCAAGTAATGAAATGGGTTTAGAATTATTGCATCAATCGCTGTAGCTTTTTTGTGTAGTGGTGTAACGTTAGCCTTTTTCCAGACTAAAGGAAATTTCCTATTGTCCAGCGAAAGTTTAAATAATCAAGCAAGTAAAGGAGAAATGGTAGGTGCTGCCTCTTTCAGAAGCATGACACTTACACTATCACGACCAGACGCCTTAGTTACGTCCAGGCTTAATAATGTTTCGAAGACTTTAGTTTCCGTTATATTTAGACAGTCAATGATAGAATTTGGAGGATCCGTATTTACAGGTAGGGAAGCTGATGTGGCGTCAACGTTACACTGTTGCGGGAAAAAGGAGTTCAAAATTCCAGCTTTGGACACGCTGTCAGAAATATGTTTACCATCATGCGGGAGGCAAGGGATAGATACAGCCTGATTCCGATTCACAAAAATACTGATCACTGCGCCACTAACGTTTGCTTTTCCGTGTAGGTTGGTTCAAGTTAGCGCGCACCTTTTAATATGCTCCTCCTCGACTTGTTTTAGTTCTTGCTCATATTCATATGGAGTTGGCAAAAGGATGATCACGCATTGGTTTCGAAGCCAAGAGGTTGGCCCTGTTACATTTCCTGTTAACAGGACGCTTGAGACAACGAAGTTAAGAATTATAATGGGGGAAGTCTGTATATTTGATAATATTTGATCTAGGCAAGTATCTGAATGCTCAGTTATGCGTCTATCTTCGTTTATGTGCAAGGTTAAGAAATTAATGCGTGGAAACTAATCCAGTTTAGGGTCAGATTGAGTGTTGAAATGGGAGTTCAAATCCCCCGTTAAAATGACATTTTGAACACCTGTGCTTTTTGCCAAGTCAAGACCATCCTAAAATTTGCCGCATAAGGGAACCAGACATTCAGGTGGCTTATAGACATCACCAAGTAAAATGTGTGGCTATTCAACCTAATCTCGGACCACAATAGTTCCAGATCTGTCATTTTCAAATCGCCACGCCCAGACACGTGATTTTATAATTTGAGGTTGGAATGCCATCAATATCTTTAGTTGCTGTGCAGATATTCAATTTTTTTTAATGTCCCCAATTAGCATAATTTAACGTTCTACAAATTTCATGTACTGTCTCTTCTATTGGCAGGTCTCTCAAACCTATTTGTACACATTGAAATTGTGTGTCTATCTGCAACAGTTTGGAAGACATGGATCTTGCAAAAATTTAATTGACCCCAATTTAAATAAATTTAAACATAATGAATCTTCCAAACCAGGTGCACAATTTCACTGGTAGGTGAGTCACCCTGGCACTTTTGGTGGTTTTCAGAATAATAGTGTCCGAGAAAAACGCCAGACAATATTTGGTCGTAAAGAGAAGGAAGAGAGAGAGAGAGAGAGAGAGAGAGAGAGAGAGAGAGAGAGAGAGAGAGGGAGAGAGAGAGAGAGAGAGAGAGAGAGAGAGAGAGAGGAAGAAATAAAGAAGAAAGAAAGAATAAATGAAAGAAAGAAATAATTCTCGGAAAAACAAAATGTCTGAGTTGGCTCCCAGGCATAACATAAAGCCGCCATTCTGAGCACATACAAGAAAATACTCAAAATTATATATATCTTGGGTACCAATGTAAGCTCCAAGCACATACATGGAAGATATAATAACACCGTGTTAGCAATGCACAATGATCTATAATGTACAAATAATTCCCTGAAAAATGAAAGTAAAATTACACTAGTTAAAACAACATGACTGCCATAGTATAACCAGTAAATAGAGCATGAAAAACAAGTAATTATAGGCATATTATATATATATATATACTCACAGCTTCCGGATTCAGACATCATAAGACATACAAGAAGCATTTCGACCAGAATCGAGCTACCATACAAAAAGCAGGTCACATAATAATCTGATTAAAAAATTTCCTGTATGGGAAGGTGGTACCCGAAAATCTTCACCAAAAAAAACAAACAAACAAACAAACAAAAAGAAAACAAAAAAACAAAAAGAAAAAAAAACAAAAAAGAAAAAAAACCTTGAGCTCCGACATGTAGCCGAAAATGAAAAGACATAAAATACACAACTTAACAGCTTAATACAAACAAAACGGACGAGTACGTAAAACACACCATGATCTTTGAATTTAAAAGAGCGCACAAAAGGTAGTACGACTTGAAATAAATAACAGGAACCCGAAGGCTACCCGAAAGAGAAAATAGAAAGGTGTTCCAATTTGTGTCCTCCTTTCTATACACAAGCAAAATTACAGGACCTAT
>CAXHWN010000990.1:0-11000 GCA_964020975.1 Hermodice carunculata | reverse complement strand
TTACAAAGATAAACTAGTTCTGGAAGTATGGATATGCTACGTAATTTTGTGGCATATCTGGAAAACTATATGATAAAATATTCATTCATGAAACACATTAACCACTGTATATTAAACTTTAAAAACAATTCAGTGATTTTTGAAATGCTTCCATTTGCCGGGTACAGGGCACAAAGTTGTAGATGAATCTGCTTTTTGATGCTACTGAGAGAAAGTTACTTCATTTGTCGTGTAGATACGTTCCGCAGACTCAATACTTTAAGAGGGCAAAAATTTCACAAAAATAACTAGCCCTTCCTGCCTTTGAATTAAGTCTGAGTGAATAGCTTTCTTGGCATGAGTTGGGCACAAAAGTTCCCAACCCATGCCATGGAAAGCTGTTGACCTGGAGCATGTGATCTTGATAGGTCTCATCTACAATTCTGTGTCAAATTGTTTTTCATTATTGTTGAAATTAGTTAAACAATACTGAAGCAAATATTTGACTACCAGCTAGTTTTGGGTGGTTTAAGGGGAAAGGGATAAAAAGGAATGAAAAAGGATTTGGACAAGACTGTTAAACTGATATGGGGGTACCTAATTTTTTTTTTTTTTTTTTTTTTTTCATTATTATGTGGGGTTGTCTTTGCCGAAAATTTTTTTGCTTAGACAAGGAGCAGCTACTCAGAGACACATGTACGCATACATGTACAGGCTTCGAAACATGTTCTGAGTAGTTTCTTGCTCAAGAATCTGTAATAATATATTAGGGCTAATGTAGCCTGGGTCAAAATTATACAGAAGAACATGTGCAATATGGACAACAGTACTTCCATATTATATACGTTAGATGGTGACAGGTTAACTTATGGAATGTAAAGAGTTTGGACTGCAGAATGGGTAACGACGACCAAGAAGTGTTTCTGGACAAAAAGACACAAATATGATTAGCTTGTAACACTTTCTTTATTATTCATGTACAGTGAATTGAGTTACTGTCAAATATGGTTCCATCATTGGTAGTTCAATGTTTATCTCAGTACTTGCTTCTGCAAAACTGTCTTTTCTGATGAGAAAAAAAAAGATTAATCAAGGCCAAATACAGTTGACACTTTATGCAAAATGTGTTCATGGAATAAACCCAGCATTTACTTAGCTTTTTGTGTTTGTTGCAGAGAGGATGTGCAGAAGGGTGAAAAAAACACTATAGTGTCTTCATACAATAGGAACTTCACAGGCCGAAATGATGCTAATCCTGCCACACATGCCTTTGTTACCTCCCCAGAAATAGTCACTGCAATGGTGCTCGGTGGACGCTTAGATTTCAACCCAATGAATGATGAGCTCACAGCTGCTGATGGTAAGTGATTGGACAGGAGTAACTAACGCTTCATGTAAGATTTTGCGTTTAGTTGAAAACTGTGCTTTGCAAAATATAAATAATTTAACCTACAGTATGTTTTATGTAACCAGTGAGCAAATCAATGTGGAAAGGTTTTCATCTGGACAAATATTTGCAACAAAATAAATATTTCATTCAAATTTCATCAGTTCACAGTGCATCATATTTTGTGACAATGACAATTGCTTTGCTGAGGCCTAAAACAGGTACCCAGATTTTTGTAGAACACAGAAAATACAGTTAAAGCTCAGTGCAGTGACACCATCTTTTCCCCTGAAATGCATCAGTTAACCCTTTCCCCTGAAACCTGCCAAAACCAGCTGGTGGTCAAGTGTTGTCTGCTTCAGCATTTTCAGCTAATTTCAACAGTAATGAAAAACAATTTTGACTGAGAATTGTAGATGAGCCTTATTAAGATCAAATGCCCCAGGTCAACAACTTTCCTTGGCAGGAGTTGGGCACTTAGTGCCCAACTTGTGCCAAGAAGAGTTGTTGAGTCAGTGTCAATTCAAGGGGGAAAGGGTTAACTGAATATTTCAGATAAATGAATCAAGTAAAAAAGAAAATGCACTTTTTATCCCTCATAATGTGTGTCATTATTAAAGTGAATATGGAATATTTGAGTTTCATTATGGTTAGGTTTCACTGTAGTATCTGGTAGAACATGGTAGGCAAAATTCATCACAAGCGTTAATATAAGGCTTTCAACATTTTTCATTTCAAAAAACGATAGGAAAACAGGCACCATGCCCATAGGAATCACACTTGTGGAATACAAGCATTATTAAGCCAGGTAAACCAGTGCCATACATACAGATTGCCAGCCAGCAGAAGCAGCATGTGTATCAAAGTAGTATCTGAACTTTGTTTCCAGGCTCTAAATTCAAGTTAGAGTGTCCTGATGGGGATGAGCTCCCAGAAAGAGGCTTTGACCCAGGCAAGGACACATACCAGCCCCCACCAGAAGATGGCAGCAGTGTTGGTGTGGAGGTTGACTCCAAGAGCAACCGGCTTCAGCTACTGTCGCCATTCAAGAAGTGGGATGGAAAAGACATTGAAGACATGCCAGTTTTGATTAAAGTATATGTGATATTAATATTATGCACAAAATAAGTAATTTGTTGAGAAATTACAAGAAGACTCCGATTGTGCTGACTAGGTTATAGATTGCATAACACAAATAGGTACAGAGAGAACACAAGTGATACCTGGTATTAAAGGCTAATATCATGAAGTTTAAAGTCATGTATTTGGTTCTTCTGCGTTAATCATGTTAATTGCTCTATGATGCGAAGTATTTGAGCAGACTTTCATTTTTGCGAACAAAATGCGCAAAGTTATGTGTGGGGTGAAGTGTACATGAGTAATCATGACTTGAGGAGTCAGCAGTCAGTGGAGTCCATATGTTTAATTAACAGACAGTATTTCTGGTGTTTGATTATGCATGTGTGAATGTTTACATATTTATTTGGGTGTTTTAAATTGTTCGCAACAGATATCATTGAAAGAAGAATTTCAGAGTTTCTGAAATGGTAAACTTTTGATTCAGCATCATTGGCAGTGAATTTTGAATGCAGCTCATGAGAGCAAGATTCTGGTTGTATTTAGTTTCTGTACCTACAAACAAACAAAAACTAACGGTATTTCTGAAATCCTGCATTGTAGATATTTGCTATGTATTTAATACGAACTTTGGACTTGTCCACCCAATCTGAGTCCTATGTACACTTTTCTTGTTCCTTTTATTTATGTATTTATTTTTTCCTTCAATTTTTTGGTTTCAATTCATGTCTCCCTTTTAATTGATGCATGTTTTATATGTTCAGGCAAGAGGCAAATGTACAACAGACCATATCAGTGCAGCTGGACCATGGCTGAAGTTTAGAGGTCACCTTGATAACATATCCAACAATTTGTTAATCGGGTATGACACTTGGCTATTTTCCTACTGAAGCATTTTACTTTTATTCAAGTGTGTACTTTTACTGTGGTAAATGACAAACAAAACTGTCATTTCATTCAGGATCATTTAACTCAAGAATTACAAGGGTTCGACATGTTCATGAACAGGGGACCATGTTGCATACTCTAGCAGATCAGGATTGTGGTGGGGCATTTCTCAAAATTACTGAAAGGAGACTGTGGAAGTTCTTCCATTTGTGGAGAGAAAGATACCTGTATGTAGAATTTGACTGAACTAATATCTGATGTGATGATGAGTCAGGCTAGAGTTCCTAAGAAAACCAGGTCTGTGTACCTGGTTAGCACATTGATGGCAACTTGTATCACCTGACTGAACATTCAGAGAAAAATGTGAAGATAAACTGGGGGATAATGAGTTCTGCTAAAAAAGTGAAGATAAACTGGGATAATGAGTTGAGCTAAACAGTAAAGATAAACTGGGATAATGAGTTGTGGTCAAAAGTGAAAATAAACAATGAGATAGTGAGTTATGCTAAACAGTAAAGATAAGCTGTTGGATGGGAAACATAGCTCAGACAGTGCAGCAGAGATATAGAATTACAGTATCACATATCTGTTCATTTCAGTGCTGTCAATGACGAGAATGGTGAAATGAATAATGTACGGAACCAAATAAGTGGAGATTGGGGATCAGTACCAGACACAGCCAGATACTACAAGGTTAGCATTATGGATGTATCTTTTTGTGTTTTGACTAACACAAGGCAGTCCCTCAATGCCCTGTGTTAAAGAATTTTAGGTGTTTGAGATATGAATAGTGTGGCAACTAGTTAAAACATGTCACAATGCAAAATTAGTGTATTCTGTCTCATACTTCGGTGATCAAGACTATGTGAAATTACATAAGCACGTGCACCGGCAGTACGCTATTGCTGCTGCAGGCAGACACATGAATGTTTTTTTTGTTTTTGTCTTTTTTTTTTTTTTTGTAAAAGAAAGAATTGCAAGTTTTGGCTGCTATTCCACCAAAAAAATGATAAAAATTCAGATAAAGAGGCGGAGCAAAGATAATAAAGATAAGTTTGGCGTGCCAGGCAATCAGAACAGGGGACCATGTTGCATACAGAAAAAGTGGCTGAGGAGGCTCCTCCCCAAAACAAAAAACTAACATTAGTAACAGTAACAAAGAAAAAGGCCCCAATGCTGGTGGGCATGGCGCAGACAAACCTGAGAATTGAAGCTACCGTAATAATAAAATGACTGATCTGTTAGAGTCCCGAATGGGGAAGCTTGAGTCCGGGATAGACAAAATCTTGCCTACATTGAGGCAGATGAGGAGGCTGACTGGGCCTATGCAAATCATGTCGGTGGCGAAAATGGCAGGTCGCAGAATGACTTGGAGAATGATAATGGTCAAAAAGAGGGGTCAGACCATGAAGATGGTGAAATTGTCCATCCCGCACCAACAGCGAAAAGGCAGAGGCTGCAGCTAGTTGGAAAATTTGTTCAAGGCGACAAAATAAAAGAGATAACGGGAGCAGTGTTGCTTGATCCGGATGTGGTCGACATAATAAATCGTGTCATCTAAGACAAACCAGATGAAGAAAAATGTGCCATAATCAAAGAAAAGATCAAGCAGTATGCAACATCTGGAAACTGCCACCAACTGTATATTGTTCTACACATAGGTTCAGTGCTGCTGAAATACAAGACATGTCCCTTTGGTTTGGATCAGAATAGTAAAAGTATAAATTATATGTGGATCTTGAAGCAGGGCATGGAAATTCACATGATTCAAAGCATCTGGAACAGTGAAATATTCCAGCAAACTACTGACTTGAAAATTTTGTTGGTCATGTGGACAGGTTGAAAATAGGGCCTGTGTTGTTTGAAGCTTGTGGAAGTTTCGAGGTTTGTGTTAATACTCACAAAAAATACCCAAATTTACTTCAATATACTTCAAAATATGGCCAGAGATCAGGATTATAAATCACATGCATACTATTTTTTCCATAATGAAAAAAAAAGGACTACAATAGCTTTTCACCAGCCATTCCATATTTGTTATCTGGTGATAAGGGGAGATCACAGGTCTTCAAAGTACTGGACCATATTAGTTGTGCTGTGCTAGTGTAGTCTGCTGATTGGCTGTAGTTCATAATCAGCAGGTCAGTGGCCAGGGTACAGTGCTGCCACCTGCTTCATCTGCCAAGAGGTCAAATCTTTCTGTTCAGTTTAAGCATATAAAATTATCACACTGCAATGATCAGTTGACCATATGAATTGTTGAAGTGAGATTTGTATTTTATATGTGTTTAGACAGAATTGGTGATGAATCTTATTTTGCAGCACAAAACCAATATGCATGTCTTCTGTTAACACCTACAAAGACAAACATTATTTTCCCAGTTTGATAGAAATGCATCAAAATTTTGAGGTCAAAAGTGTTCTGTGCTTTGAAGTTGATTTTAGTGTGCAAATAGAAGTATGGCAAAGACATCCTGGTATGTTTGTGTCTTTCTGCTTTGCTTTTTAAAAAAAATTCTGGTTGTTGCTCAGTATGCATGATGAAAAACTTCAACTGGCGACTGAGAAAATTCCAAGCACCAACTTAGAAAACTGATCTGTGGAATTCACACTTTGAAACAAAATTCTTTGGTGAAACATAAAAAGATATCCATGTTGACTGAAGTCCACTTGAGACAATAAGGCACTGCAAGAACAGAAGGTTCCTGTATCCGTGCTGTTGAGGGCGCTTCAGTTGGCAGGGATAGAATGTGTATTCCTGTTACTTTCCATTGTAGGCATAATTTGCAACCTCATAACTTAAAAGCCACTGCATATACAGACACTGGATTTTGTCACAATAAATTTTGGTGCATAACTTACATAACTATGAAAATTGTATTTTATTATCCTCAAAAGTTACCAGTTTATTGAAGCTTAGTTTAACATAAAAATCCCATGGTACACCAAAAACGAGCGAGAATTTTGTGTATTGGATTGAGAATTCAGCTGAATACACATAAATATTGTTAATTGTGACCATTCTTTTACCAGTGCATAGTTTTTCCATTCATCACATAGAACATAATTGCTGCTTCAAAACTGGGGACAAGTGGATTATAAAAAAAAAACAAAAAAAAAAGAGATGCCAACTGTCCCTCATCATCAGGGACAATCCCTGAAATCAGCTGAAAATTGGACCAATTCATGGTGTTTGTTGATTATTTTGTGACCCAAATGGTCTTGACTACTTGTCCCTGAAAAGACATTTTGAGTGTTGGCATCTGTGCACTTGTCCAATGGATAAGGGGTTTTAACAAATCAAAGTTCCTCTTGCACTGTCAAGTTGTAGCTGCTCATGATATGTTCACCCCTTTGTGAAAGATTCACGTGTCAAGTTTTTGCCTCATACTCAGTTTTCCCTCTGGAAAATAACATATATGTTTTCATTGTGCAGATCAATAATTATGGTAAAGAATAAGGCCATGCAAAATTAATAAATAGTTTCTCAGGAACTTTTTTTTTTTAGATGAAGAGGCAGAGCGGTTTTTTTATTTTATTTTTCTCCTGAACAGATTATTTTGATGCGGCAGGGCGTTATTTTTTTTTTTTTAATTAAATTTTTTCTATCAATTGAACATAAAGGTGAGTGGTTTGCCATAACATTTTAATATGAAAGTGGTGCCAATTCAGAAAAGCACTTATTAAAGAGCTGTTTATACACATCAGTATGTTTTGGAATGCTTTTATGCTCCAGGTTTTCACAGAACCGAATGGGATACCGTTTGGAAGTTTATTACAGATATTGTAGCTACGAAAATGGTATCGCCATAATTATGAACGACCAAAAAAGATTTGAGGCTGGAACAAATAGTCACGCGGGCGGGCGGATTTTTGTTTTTATTTTTAATAATTTTTTGGAAAAAAGAAGTGAGATGGGCCTTGAAAATCGATGCGGCGGTTCCTGAGAAACTATTTATTAATTTTTTATGGCCTAATAGTAATTAAATAGTTTACATTCTCATTTTGTAGTCCAAGGATATACCATGGTGTGTGATCGGTGATGACAATTACGGTGAAGGTAGCAGTCGTGAACATGCTGCCTTAGAGCCGAGGCATCTTGGGGGCAGGGCCATCATTGTCAAGAGCTTTGCCAGGATACATGGTGAGATATACACACATAAAAGGACATGGATCTTTGTTAAGGGCATTGGGTCCCTCCACTTATAAGGCATAAGAAATAAAGATTAAAACACCACAAAAATCATCATCATCATCATCATCATCATCATCATCATCATCATCATCATCATCATCATCATCATCATCATCATCTTCTTCTTTGTCCCAGTCATTTCCTAGAAATAACCATAAGGCCACATAAAAAAAGCCCAGTTTATCATCAGTGGTTTCCAAAAAAAATGATGAGGGAGCAAGGGAGGTTTGTCTTTTTTTAAACCCTTTCCTTCCTGCCAAATGATTTACTGTGTTAAAGCTTTGCACAAGTCCCCATTTCCCATACAGGTCATTTATTCATTCAGAATGTTACAAGAATGTTGTAATATAGTTCTTTTGATCCTTGATTGGCACTAGCAGCGCTGACCACTCAAGGCATTAATTGAAACTTGGTCAGGGATTTTTTTTAGCTCACCTGACATGTCAGTCAGCTGAGCATTTGTGAGGGTTTGTCGTCTGTCATCCGTCCAAAATTCACATTTTTAGGACTTCTTCTCAAAAGCCGTCACCTAGATTCACTTCAAACTTGGCGGCGATTTGCCTTGGGTGGGTCTCTACCAAATTTGTTCAAGTGGTCATGCTCCATTGATTTTTCAATTTTTCATGAATTTTTTTGTTCCTTTTTGTGGCTAATCTTACAAAATCTTCTCCGAAACTGCTCACCTAATTGTTTTGATATGACACGGGAGCACTCCTAGGGACTCTTAGTTCGTAATTTATTCACCAGGTGGGACTGCAATTTTTTTCTAATTTTTTATGATTTTTTTGTGTGTTTTCGCTATTTTTGACTTCTTTTCCAGAACCATCACTCAGATGAAGCTGAAACATGGTGGACATGTTCCTTGTGGGAGGATCAAACAAAGTTGTTCACAAGGTGCCGCTGCTGTGAATTCCCAATTTTTAACGTTTTTTTTTAAATTTAGGTACTTATCGCTAAATGCACCTCTCCTATTGATCACTGTGCAAGTCAATGGACATTATAATGCTAATTCACATTTTCTCTGAAACCATCATCCAGATTGACTTCAAACTGGGTGGCAATGCATGATGGGTTGGTCTCTACCAGGTTTGTTCAAATGGTCATGCTCCAGTCATTTTTGGATTTTTAATGAATTTTGGGGGGGGGGGGGGGAGCAAATCTTAAAAAATCTTCTTCTCCAAAACCACTCCCCGAATTGGTTTGATATTACATAGGAACACTCCTAGGGACTCTTAGTTCTTAATTTATTTACCAGGTGGTGCTGCAATTTTTTATAATTTTTTATGACTTTTTGTGTGTTTCCGCTATTTTTGACTTTTTCTCCAGAAGTGTCGCTCAGATGAAGCTGAAACTTGGTGGAAATGTCATTGTGGAAGGGTCAAATAAAGGCGCTCACTAGGTAGCACTGCTGTAGATCCCTGATTTCTCACAATTTTTTTTTAATCGGGTACTTACCGATAAATGCATCTTTTATATTGATTACTGTGGAAGTCAATGGGCATTCTAATTCTAATTAACATTTTGGACTTCTCTGAAGAAACTGTCGGTCACATAGACTTGAAATTTGGTTGCAATATACCTTTGGTACCAAGGGATATACCAAGTTTGTTTGAATGGTCATGCTTTAGGGATTTTTGGATTTTTAATAATTTTTTTTTTTGGGGGGGGGGGGGATCTGTAAACAAGTTTTAATAGGAAAGTTTAACATGGGAATTTCTTGTAATGGTTATAACTTCAATATTTTTTGCCTTGTTTTTGTCAAACTTGGTAGGCCTGTACCTTTGATAGGTGTCTACCTATTCTGTGCAAGTGGTCGTGCTCTGGTGATTTTTATCCCCCGCCCACGAAATTGGGGAGGGGATATGGTAATGGGCACCGTCCGTCTGTCCATCCGATACAAATTTTGTCCAGCCCGTATCTTCTACATTATTAATGCTACCTCTTCGAATTTTTTATGGTGGGTAGACCTTAGGTAGTAGGTGTGCATAGGCATTGTTTTGTGTGGCTAATTACTTGCATTAATTAATTAATTAACAAAGTTGGTTAAACAAGACAAATTTTGTCCGGGCCATGTCTTCTAAACTATTAATGCTAGCCCTTAGAATTTTTTATGGTGGGTAGACCTTAGGTAGTAGGTGCGCATAGGCATTGTTTTCTGTGGCTAATTACTTTCATTAATTGATTAATTAACAAAGTTCATTAAGCAAGCCCAAGATACAATACAATTTTGTGTGAAGCATAACTTTGCAACTAAAAGTGGTAACCCTTTAAGATTTTCAGCGTTGGTAGACCAGAGGTAGGAGGTGTGCATAGGCAGATTTTTTTTTGACTTATTACTTTCCTTCATTAATATATTAATTAACAAAGTTCATTAAGCAAGCCCAAGATACATAATGTTGCTTGTGGTTTGTTTTTTTTTTTTTTGTTTTTTGTTTTGTTTTTTTTTTTTTTTTTTTTTGTTTTTTTTTGTTTTTGTTTTTTGTTTTTTGTTTTTTTTTGCAGATAACCAAGAACTCCAGTATCTTTTTCAAGTAAACTTGTTTCTTTCTCATTTCAGCCAACTTTATTTTAAGTCCTACATGTTAAGGAAGATGTGAATAGCAAACAAACCCCTTCTGCACTGGTTCACCCTCATAAGGGGGGGGGGGGGGTTCAGTGGCTACTTGTTAAAAGGGGGACACATAATGCTTTGAGAGGGTCTCTGTATTTATTTCCATATTGCCACCAACAGAAACCTATCACATTTTACCAACTATAATATACCAATGTACATCATGTGTATTTACCACCATGATTACTGTGGGCGGGGGATATGGCTACCGTCAGCGGCTACTTGTTGGACCTTGACCTCATTCCCAAGGTCACAGGACAACTGACATGAAATTTACTGTTCATTTGTTTTAATTAGGACCTTCATGTTGCACACGTTAATGTTTCTCTTTGAAGATCATGCTTAGACAGTACTGAGTGACCTTTGGCCTCATTTGTGGGATCACAGTGCAACATACATGAATTTTACTCTTCACTATATAACTTGAGAACTACTTGAACTGGGACCTTGATTTTGCACATGTCAGTGTTCTTCCATAAAGGTCAGACTTACTCAGTACTTGGGTGACCCTGATCCTATCCTAAGTTCACAGAGCCACAAGTGTGATGAATCTGTAGGTCAGCTGAGCATGGGCTGTTCACACAGCCCTTTTGTTCTCCAGTATTTACAAATAAAAAAAAAATTAGGTGCGGCACAAAAAAAACATGCAGGTGCTGATGATGAACTGGGATATTTTTTAATGCGGCCTAAGTGTATGTTTATAGGTTCCTTCCCTTATCTCCAATGTTGATACAAGCATTATGCTTACAGCGTCACTTGAGTGGCTCAGATCGACTGTTGGTTTGATTTCACTATGTGGTATGATGTGCATATCATTTTGTCACTGGTTTGGAATGTTTACATCATATTGGGGTATTTTTGAA
>CAXHWN010000989.1:0-127000 GCA_964020975.1 Hermodice carunculata | reverse complement strand
TCTTGTCAGCCAAAGATATTTCGGCAGGGGACCCACGACAAAGAAAATCCTTCAGCATCTGTCGGCGGAGCAAGATCAATGGTTCAATCTGCAGGTAACTCAGTTCCTCGAAATTATAGAACTGTTTATTCGGTCTTTCTTTGACAATGTATTAGACTTCCATAGCGACGAAATGTTTTTGACGTATAATTTTAATCATTAGCGTGTCATCATCTGGATCACCAACCGTTATCAAGAGCGGATTATAGTTCCATATTTGTAACATATTTGGTTGGACACCCGTCCTTTCCGTGGTGACAAAACATATATTAAGTTTTCCAGGCCGTTAACATTTGCCAAAATCGTAAAAAATGAAATGCTGAACTTTGTTAAAAGAGATGGCATGTCTGTTCCACATCTGCTATGTTCAATTCTTTATTCTCAGATGATATAAGTAGGCTACTCAGGACAAGTATTTGAGCAGATAACTGCTATTTCCGCGCTCGGGTGTCAGGCTCAGGCTACAGGTACGTGAACATATTAGCGGTCTTTCACCGGTTTTTTGTGGCTGCATTTCCGTTAGTAACAGAGCAGTTTTCACACATAAATTCATGTTGTTTAATTATTGCAATGTTACATCTATTCAAATGTATTGATTGCAGATTGTAACCATGTTTGTCATATATATGTGTATGTGGAGAACAAATGTTTTTAAAATGATAGGTTACTAAATTTTTGAAGACGTGTATTTTGTCATAATTTATCAAATGAGAGTTTCGAAGTTGAGAACATTTGCACTTTCGTTTTCACAAGACAACACAAGTCGATGAGTCTTGTCAACCAACCTTTATTTATTTCAAAATAAAAATACATTTAAATAAAAAGCATACCCTCTGTAAATAAACTGAAAGAAAAAAAGACCAAGACAAGTTGGTACTCAAAAGATTATGACCTATGCATAATACAATAAGAATATATCATTGGCAACAAGAAGTATAATTCAGCCATTATGATCAGTCATACAGGTTTCTTTAATAAAACGTTATAGATATCCAGAATGGATTTTTTCTTTCTTTTTTCCCTTAGTAGAATGCCTCAAAATTAATATTATTCACGTTAACGCTGCAACATTTTCTTGCCATTCGATTCTGTAGGCCACCTACTTTGGATAAACTCTTGGACAGAAAGGACACGACTGGAATCATTCTATAACCCATGAAGAAAAACATCGCATAACCAAATTAGAAATAAGGCTGGGAAAGTAAATTGCACGCATGGTATAATTATAGTAAAAGACTTTTAAAATTATCTAATTACCTACTTGTTTGTTTTATTCGCGTGTGCAACAGATTTCATGCGTCTGTAGCCAGTAGGGGTTACGGGCGGCTTCCTGGGTCCATTTTGAGGGGTTCAGTTTCTATCAGAATGGACAGCTTTCATGACGCGATGAATTTTGTCAAAACATGTAGTTAATTTTAAAAGAATAGACCCTGTGTCATAAATAGCAAAATATATGACACAACTGTTGCTTCTTATCCAGTTTCAAAAGTTGGGGGCTGATCTGGAAGATAGAATCTAAGCGTTCTTCACTGTATTCTCATAATCTCAAGACCAAGTAAACTTGATCTTGTGCATTTCTGACACTCATTCATTCTTTTTACACATCTGACACATTTTTTGCTCTGTTAACTCCATAGACATATAAAGATAGACATTTATATAGCTTCATATAAAGTCGAGTGTGATAGCAGAAAACATTAGCCAGAGGCTACTAATGCCGACAAGATATACAAACGCACACACAAAGCAGGTCTATCTATCTATCTATCTATCTATCTATCTATCTATCTATCTATCTATCTATCTATCTATCTATCTATCTATCTATCTATCTATCTATCTATCTATCTATCTATCTATCTATCTATCTATCTATCTATCTATCTATCTATCTATCTGTGTGTGTGTGTGTGTGTGTGTGTGTGTGAGAGAGAGAGAGAGAGAGAGAGAGAGAGAGAGAGAGAGGGGGAGAGAGGGAGAGAGTGATAGCATGGCTCTGTTACATTGCCCTTGTTAACTGATGATTTATGGGTGATATATCGGAACCACATCTATTGCCCGTAACCGTGGTAACCTTATTTGCGCTCGTAAATCATTGCATACAAAGATACGCTTCCATACGACATCTTTTGATGTTGGGCTGGGTGGCCCTACGATTTCAAATTTATCCAGAACTGAACGACTGAACTTGACCTTATCTTTTATGCATACACACACACCAGACACACACACACACACACACACACACACACACACACACACACATATATATATATATATATATATATATATATATATATATATATATATATATATATATATATATATATAAATATATATATATTAGACTTGCTCAAGTCTCACTGGACTGTCTTCCGTATTTTATTTAAAATCAAATTCATTTCAAAATTAAATTTTAAGTAAACACACGTCGTAGCCTTATTCTGTAACAATACAGGTAGGCCCTTCAAGTTACCTAGTTTAGTAGCTAATTGGCGTGGAACGTGTATATTACCAGATAACATTGACTCCAGATGATAAGCGGCGGGCGGTCTGCACTTTGTTTCTTATCACACAGACAAGCGAGGGGTCATAACGCACCCCTCTTCCGAAACTGCTAATTGAGCTACTGTGTAATGAAGGATTAATATTGCAGTGCACCGCGTCAGGCGGAGGGCGTCCAGTGAGACTGGTAAAGCTTGCCGGCTTGTCGCTTCTATGAATTATTCATGAGCAGTCAAGCACGTGACAGATTCAAGGCCGTCTCAAATTTCTTGTGTTGACTGTTCATTTACATGCAAGTAGAGAAACGTCAGTTCTTGCCCATAGCTATTTCGATTTTACGTTAAAATGAATATTTTCCTTCTACGATGATTTAAATCAATGATCGGCCGTTGCTTGTGACAATAAGAATGATGTGACTTTGCAAAACTGCGCAAAAATAGGGTGATTTCATCGTCTCGATCTCGATCTTTTTTGTCTCCGAGCCATTTAGTTTATATCGTTAGAATGCTCAGAACCTTGTCTATTTTAAGAGCAAGCTCTCCCATTGGCTGAAACAAAAGTATTTTAGGAGGAACCACTTCAAAACTGCTTCTATTTTAAACAGATGCATCGTTATTTTAGTCGGAAACTACAGGGCCCAGAATCGATCACATGGTGTTCGCTGTCCGATCAAAAAGTTTTTCGGTAGTACTCGCTGCCTCGTGTAGTGAAGTCTGGCTTGAAAGATGGGTGACATTTGTGTGAACACAAGTGACGATTACGGACAATTTATTAAAGCAAGAAACAAAATTTATTGCTGTAAATTGGTCAGAATGATAACATACTACCACTGTACCAGTCTTTGCGTACAATAGAGCAGAGGGTCCAATTTTTTCACGGAAAGAGAGTAAAATACACCAGTCGCAGGTAAACATGGCTCGGGTGAAAATACCGCTGCCGCTTGTGTTTATCATGTTGACAGTTTGTCAGTAACTGCGAAAAAGTGTGTTTATGGACTATTTACTGCAGCAACAAGCTCTAACACTATAACTTAATGACAATTATAACACACAACCGATCTGTAGAAAAAATTAAAGAGGAACCATCGTTCGTGACGCTAACGAAGGAAAATGCGCGGACCGGTACCCATGCAATTGAATTCACACAGGTTTGACCGCTTTGATGAAGTCGTGATTGAGATCAATATATTCCCTTTGTTATGGTGTAGGGCAAGAGTTTTTGTTTAAATTGACAAAAGAACCACATAGAAATGTAGAGGTCTTACTCAACAAAACTTAAATCATGACGTCGATCATTTTGCGTTAATGCAAAAATAAAAAAGTTGTGACACTGATTTGACTTCTAAGATCCTGCTAAACCCCTGATGTTGTGGCGTCACTCCCACTGAATTCATGGTAGTCCAGAGTGGGCTTGTGCAAGTTTAACAAGTCCCTGGTGTCGGCAGCCGGAGGGAGACGGTCAGCTTTGTCTCGCTTGAGTGGCCAGTGACTAGCTATGCATTCATCGAAGACCACTTTCCACTCAGCCTTATTGCAATGATAATGGGATTAGAACTGACTAGGACTCAATAGCTGCTACTGTTGAAACCGACACGGCGGCAGTGTCGACCAGTTAAAAAAATATAACAGTAGGACCTACTTAATAACACCGTGTAGTTGGCATAATATCATTCAGTTAACATTGTGGAAGGGAAAATGTATCGCACTTCTGGGTGGGACCGCGGGATGGGAAACTAGGGACATGCACCAGGGACTTGTCCAAGTCTCTATATATATGTGTGTGTGTGTGTGTGTGTGTGTGTGTGTGTGTGTGGTGTTTAAAGCAATCATATTGGCTTGTCAGTCATAAAAATGCTATCTCCTGTGCTTCTTGGCAAAACTTGATATAATTGTCCTGAAAAGTACATTCAAGAGGGCCCCCGAACCGAACAGGGACGTTTATAGATACAGAATTTTCCTTGTACAAGGTATTGATCATCGTGAATGCCTGAAAGTCAGGGTCTACTAGATGCTGCTTTTCTCTCACATTTCCTTGAGAACTAAAAATGCTCCTAGCATTTCTTTTTACTTTCTAGCTACCTCACATAGTGACCGGCCAGCCTAGAGCATACAAATAATCTTTCTTCTCTCAGAATCAGAAGTCTGTCACCAGTGATCCCTACATCAAGATTTGTTGACTGTTACTGATTTGCCATGTGCTTGACCATGCTGCGTAACTCCATAATTATGCATCATATTTGCTACAGAAGGTCACATTATTAGCACCCCGTATTAAACCAATGGGACCATTCACTTTTTTTCTGCAGAGTATTTCATCATTTTTGTAACGGGTAATCGTATCACAACCATTGCTGGTTACGAATCCTTACACGATGGAGATAGTCTCTCTAATCAGTACTCTCATTACAAGCAAAGCCTAACATATGCCATTCTAAGTAGAGGAACAGGATCAGTCACCAGTGGTTTCGAAATGAAATGAGGCTATCTTAGAATAGCTGCAAGAGTAAAAGTTGGCTCCTGATAAAAACCCAGCAGAAATAATCTGTCCATATCGGGGGCGATACATTTTCAGAATTGCTTTTTTTATTCTTGTTCGTATTTATTGTATGCAAAATTCCCATGGTCAAGTGATTCAAGCATACATTTCTGCAAGGGGCAGCACAATCGCAAAATCCAGTCGTGTGTGTCACAAAGTTAAACCTGATTGGAGTGAGTATGTTGAAGAAGGCCGTAATTAAGTGATTTATCTTTATGTCTGTGTGACAATATAGACATGCTGTTTTCCTAGGAATTCTTTCTTTCTTTCTTTACACGCAAATTTGTTCGACATTTCATCTGAAAATTATTTTACGTAGAAACTCCAAACTTGGCATGATTATACCTCCATACATGCAGTCTTGACTTTTTGTAAAGAAGTTCAACGGTTTTGATAGTTACCCAGATTAGGGTCATTTGAAAATTTCAATCTTGAATATCTCCAAGATTATTATAAGTACAGGAAACCAATTCAATCTCAAAAAAAATTTGTAATGCTGCACATTTTTTGTAATTTACATGTGACCTCTAAAGGTCAAAGATTAAGGTCATATGGAACTTTGAAATTTTCATCCAGCCATAAGTCTGTCAATTTTCATCCAATTTTAACCATGTTGGATCTAAATTGTAGCTTTTGTAACACTGCACATTTTTGTAATTTACGTGTGACCCCCAACGGTCAAGTGTCAAGGTCATTTGGACTTTTAGAAGTTTGATCTACCCATAACTCAGTCAATTTTTATCCAATCTTGATCATGTTGGTCTCACATAGCTATTATAACACTGCACATTGTGTGACCTCCAAAGGTCCAATGTCAAGGTCATTTGGACCTTTGAAAATTTCTTCCAGCCAGAACTTGGTCAATTTGCATCCAATTTTAATCATGTTGCACTCAACTTGTAGGTATTACAAAACTGCATGTTTTTGTGATAGCATGTAACCTCTAAAGGTCAAAGGTCAATGTCATTTGGACCTTGGAAAGTTTCATTCAGCCGTAACTTGGTCAACTTTTATCTAATTTGGGTTCATGTTGGGCTTAAATTGTAGGTATTGTAAAACTGTATATTTTTGTAAGTTACATATGACCTCTAAATGTCAAAAGTCAAGGTCATTTGTACTTTGAAATTTTCATCCAGCCATCAGCTTAATGGAATGTGAAGTACCACAGAACAAAAGTTGTTGCAATTAATATTTACATCTTTTGAAAGCACACAGACAGATTTGCCTTAAAGCAAACCTTCTTTTCTAGTCTGGCACTGTATCTGGATAGACAATGCCTCGTCACGCCATGATGTAGTAGACGATATTCGTGTCTCACGACGGCTCAGTAACATCACTTACTTAAGTTTGTAAATAATAACACGGGTACACTAGGAAATCTTCAGTATTGCCCAGTTGTGTTGATAGCAGAGCCACCTATACTCTAACTGCTATAACAGGCATGCAGTCAATAATTTTTGCTGGGAGTTAAGAATGCTGTAAAATAAAAATGGTAAATCTGTACTATACTTGTAGGTACTGACACAGATTATTTAAAGCATGGCGCAACAAGATGTCTTGTATTTAGTGTTTTTCTACAGCACAATGACCCTGCATGACATTTTTTTTCAGATGGTTTGGCCTTTCTATTGTCATTCCAATTCCGAAAAACAATAGGAAATGCTTGCAAAATTTTGATAATAACAGAGGAATTGCATTTGGCAGCCAAATTACATTGCTAACGTATTACGTCACAGTGTGTTTACTGCAATGGATCTGGGGATATCGCCGGGGACGAGTTCAAAGCAGCGTATAGTATAACACGGTTTGTGGTCGCAGTATGGCCGATGTCCTCGTAATATTAGATTAAAACAGCGTCCCCGGTGCAAAACTACCTATTGCAAATATAGCAGAAGACAACTCTAAGGAACAGCTACAACGATGCGCTGTCGGGGGGTCTAACTTTCTCTGATCGGAACATGAACATACGTGTATCACATCGGTAAGAGTCAACACTGCATCTAACGTACTTCTTCGCTGTGAGTCTGAAAAGCTGGCTGAGTTTGTCCCCGGCAATCCCCCAAGATGCATTGCAGTAAACACGCTGTGATGTAGTAAGGCGACAGGGTAATTGGTAAGATATTATACTGGGCCATCATTAACCAAACAGTGACATAATATTATTTAGTAGCTCCGACTTGCACTTTGTGTCTAAATCTCACCATTCGACCTTCCAATATACATTTCTTGTAAATGCAGTTGTTGAATACTGTTGTAAAGCGGGAGGTAACACCTATGCGCTACTGCCAGATGCCACAAAGGCATTTGACCGTGTGATTTGATTTAATTTATTTATTCTTTAACCATGGTTGCTGGCTCAGTGCCGAAGCACTTATCTACCGCCAGGCCCTGGATCGTACTGTGAAATTGCATGATACATGAGTGGGTGAGGATACAATAGAATATACATAAATATAATTAACATGATTAGGGAGACAATGAAACCATTTATGCAGAAAAATTACACAAACGCAAGAAGTAAGTAAAATCGTGTGACAAGTAAAATTATAAAATACATAAAACAAATAGGCCTAAGCAAGTTTTACATAACTAGACTATAAAAACTGTGTCACGGGAAGCTGTGGGCTGGAAGTGCGGGGGTGGGGACGAAGAATAATTCAGTCAACAGGTTGTTGGAGGGCGAGTCCAAATTAACTTTCAAAAGGGCGAGGGAAGGAGCATATTCGGGTGGGAGGGAGTTCCAGCTCAAAGCACCCCTGTATGAGATCATGTCTTGCCAGCATTAAGTTTGGCTCGTGGGATTAATAGCGAGTTATTAGTAGCAGCTGTTTGAGGTGGGAGTGGGTTAGGGAGGTGTTAGTAAATTTGGAACATATATAAGTGGGGTGTTGGTTATTGGCTGCTTTATACATGAATACTTGGGTGTGTAGGTCACGTCTTAGCGGTAGGGTCTGGATAGTGCTCATGGAAAGAAGGTAGGGAACATGGGTATATCTATGAGCTTTGTGTATTCTACCGGGGAGGGTGGGGGTTTTGTTATTAGTATTTGTAATCAGTTCTTAAGCTGGCAAGGACAGGTATCACAGACAATATCACAATAGTCAAAGTATAGCATTATGAGAGACTTACAGAGGGTCATTCCCGTTCTCCTGGAAATATATTCCTGGTTCTTCTTAGAATGGCCACTCTTGGCATTTGCATATATACATACATATATATATATATATATATATATATATATATATATATATATATATATATATATATATATAGACTTGCTCAAGTCTCACTGGACTGTCTTCCGTATTTTATTTAAAATCAAATTCATTGCAAAATGAAATTTTAAGTAAACACACGTCGTAGCCTTATTCTGTTACAATACAGGTAGGCCCTTAAACCTAGCTTATTAAGTTATTGGCGTGGAACGTGTCTATAACCAGAAAACATTGACTCCAGCTGATAAGCGCCAGGCGGTCTGCACTGTGTTTCTTATCACACAGACAAGCGAGCGGTCATAAGGTACCCCTCATAAGAAGCCGTTAATTGAGCTACTGTGTAATGAAGGGTAAATTGCAGTGCAGCGCGTCAGGCGTAGGGCGTCCAGTGAGACTTGTGAAACTTGCCGGCTTGTCGCTGCTATGAATTATTCATGAGCTGTCAAGCACGTGACAGATTCAAGACCGTCTCAAATTCCTTGTATTGACTGTTGTTTATTAATCTTTACATGCAAGCACGCACCTTTCATTGTAGAGAAACGTCAGTTCTTGCCGATGGCTATTTCGATTTTGCGTTAAAATGAATATTTTCCTTCTACGATGATTTAAACCAATGACAGGGCCGTTGCTTGTGACAATTTGAATGATGGAGCTTTGCAAAACTGCGCAAAAATAGGGTGATTTCATCGTCTCGATCTCGATCTTTTTTTTCGTCTACGCGCTATGTTGTTTATATCGTTAGAATGCTCAGAACCTTGTCTATTTTAACAACAAGCTCTCCCATTGACTGAAACAAAAATATTTTAGGGGAAATCCCTTCAAAACTGCTTCTATTTCAAACAGATGCGTCGTTATTTTAGTCGGAAACTACAGCCCCTAGAATCGATCACATGGGGTTCGCTGTCCAATCAAAAAGTTTTTCTACTGCTGTTTCGTTTGGTAGGACTCGCTGCCTCATGTTGTGAAGTCTGGCTTGAAAATGAAAGATGGGTGACATTTGTCACTTTGTGTGAACACAAGTGACGATTACGGACAATTTACTAAAGCAAGAAACAAAATTTAACGCTGTAAATTGGCCAGAATGATAACATACTACCACTGTACCAGTCTTTGCGTACAATACTCAATAGAGCAGAGGGTCCCTCTTTTCACGGAAAGAGAGTAAAATACGCCAGCCGCAGGTAAACATGGCTCGGGTGAAAATACCGCTGCCGCTTGTGTTGATCATGTTGACAGTTTTTCAGTAGGCCTAACTGCGACTATTTACTGCAGCAACAAGCTCTACCACTATAATTTATTGACAATTATAACACACAAACGATCTTTAGAAAAAAAATAAAGAGGAACCATCGTTCGTGACGCTAACCAAGAAAAATGTGCGGACCGGCACCCATGCAATTGTATTCATAATTCACACAGGTTTGACCGCTTTGATCAAATCGTGATTGAGATCGATATATTCCCTTTGTTAGGTTGCAGGGCACGAGTTTTTTTTGTTTAAATTGACAAAAGAACCACATAGAAATGTAGAGGTCTTACTCAACAAAACTTAAATCAAGACGAGGATCATTTTGCATTATTGCAAAAATAAAACAGTTGTGGCACTTTTACGCCAGCATATCGCATGTTGCGCAACAAAACAAAAAATGCCCAGTGGCTGGCTTTGCCAGATCTCCAAACTGCCCAGAGTGCTGGGGGGGGGGGGGGGTAAATTAGCACAACACAATGAGACCACTCAAAATCAAATATTCTGGGCGTCTTGAACTTGATCTGACCTCTGATTTGACTTCTCGGATCCCGCGAAACCCCGGATGTTGTGACGTCACTCCCACCGAAATGATGGTAGTCCAGAGTGGGCTTGTGCAAGTTTGACAAGTCCCTGGTGTCGGCAGCCGGAGGGAGACGGTCAGCTTTGTGTCGCTTGAGTGGCCAGTGACTAGCCATGCATTCATTTGAAAACCACTTTGCCTTCAGCCTTATCGCGATGATAATGGGATTAGAACTGACTAGGACTCAATTGCTGCTACAGTGCTAGTGCTACTGTTGAAACCGGCACGGCGACAGTGTCGACCAGTTAAAAAAAAAAATAGTAGGACCTACTTAATAACACCATGTAGTTGGGATAATATTGTACAGTTGACTTCGAGGAGGGGAAAATGTATCGCACTTCTGGGTGGGACCGCGGGATGGAAAAATAGGGACATGCACCAGGGACTTGTGCAAGTCTAATATATATATATATATAGTCAATGCGTTAGGAATAGGTCAGGGCACTGTCAAACCAGACACCCAAGTATTTGAAAGTAGAGACTTGCTCAATCAAAGAATTGTCAATATAAATATTCAGAGAGAGGGAAGAGTTAAAAATATGGATAAGAGGAGAAGACAATTCTGTTATTCCGGCTTTAAGTAGACGCATACTAAGAGTATCAAGGCCGGTTGCCTTTCCATTGGGAAGGTGCAGAAAAAGGTGTTTCTTCCGAGAATGGCCAGTCTTGGCACTAGTCTTTTTATGAATATAGCCAGTGTGTTAGGAGTAGGCCAGGACAAGCCCCGACAGCGCAGCCATCGTTGTAGCTCTTCCATAAATTTGTCTTCTGCTATTGCAAAAGGTAGTTTTCCACCGGGGGACGCTGTTTTCGCATTGGTATTGGAAGATGAATGTTGATGCTTTGGTAACTCTGAAATCTCTTTGCTGTCATTGTTGGGTTTGAAAATTATGGATATAGGTCATGTTTTTCTTAACTATTTGATAAATACTTCATTGGCTATGTTGTGCTGTGGGCTGTGGGCTGTGGGCTGTGTTCTTAGACTCATAGTTATAATGGAGGTAGAGTGTGTTTATGATGTTCCAGATTCATAAAAATCACCAAAACGATATAGGGTGGTGGAGGCAGTTTTCGGTCGATGGCAGTTTGCGGTCACCCTACCCATTCATTAACCGTGCTGCACACCCGTCCATAATTCCATATTTTGGTCTCGTGCTGCGTTTGGTTTTGGTCGCACGTCTATATGGGCTGACAAACTAAAGACAGTTAATTTAGGGATTTACTGTGAAACCACACAACAGCAGCCAGACAATGACTTATTCATGTAAAGCATAATACACATAGTTTATACGTCCATAACGGTCAGACAAATATTAATTCCTTTGGCCGTTTACAGACCTACAATTGGGCTTTCCTATATCTCACAATTTATGATAATTTGGCTGTTCATGGACCTACAATTTAGCATGGGGCACTACTGGATACTACACTTACACAAATGGCTGAATCTGGAATCACCTGCCAACAAGAGCTTCAAATTTAACGTGCATTTACCAACACCTTTGCCAATGTATGCACGGGTCAGCCACTCTTATGAAACTGACCAAGATTTCATTTCTGGCCTTGTATTACAGACAGGACTATTACTGTCTCCTGCTCCAGACGTTTTACTTAGTGACCCGACCTCACTTGACCAATCAGAACCAGGTGTTCACATGATCCACCTATCCCATGCATGAGCACATGCAAACACAGGTGCATTAACTCTTTAACTTCCTGTTTAAGCTAAAGGTCATAGTGAATCATGATAATAAATTATGTACTCAAATCTTACCAACTTATACATTTTTACTCATTTCAGATAATACATTTGTAATCCTTACATTTTCATATCTGTATATATTTACATACAGACAAGTGCCTGTAGCTTGTACTTTTTCTGGATAACCTGCTTATTTCTGCCCATCAATCAGGATTTACCCCCTGGTGATTCTAATTCTGTATTACCAGCTGTGCCTTCCTGTTGATTATCAAAAAGAAGTGCGTATTGTGTTCTTAGATATCAGCAAGGTGTTTGACAAAGTTCGGCACTGTGGTCTATTGTTCATATTAAAGAATAATGGTGTCCAAGGTGACTTACTGATTATCTTAGAAACCACCAACAGCGTGTTGTTAACTAACGCCAGTCTCTGAGTGGGGAACAGTTCATGCTGGTGTCCCCCAAGGTTCCCTACTGGGGCTTTTTATGTTTCTAACATTTATTAGTGATAATGTTCATATCGTTAATTCAAATTTCAAAACTATCTGCCGACGTTACATCTCTATTTAACCGTGGATAGTCCTGTAAATGTTTCCGCTGCAAAAATTTCCGACCTTTCCCATATTGACGAATGGTCCAAGAGGTGATTTATAACTGTCAATGCCTTAAAAACTGACAGTATCTTAATATCACGCACGTCTACCTCACCTGATCATTCTCCCCTTATATTTCAGGGCCATACGTATCAAAACGTTCACAGTCATAAACATTTAGGCATTATTCTACAGTCCGATTTGAGATGGACTGCTCATATCAAAGGCATTATTATTATTAAAGCAGAAAAATTATTAAACATAATGAAAAACTTTACTTATCATTTGGACCGACAAACCCTTGAAACTATTTTATATCTTTTTTAGACAAATTTTAGAGTATGGAAATCCTGTTTGAGATGGATGCACAGGAGCTAATGCTGTGAATCTTGAGGGAGTTCAGTTGGCGGCTGCTAGTATAGTCGCTGGATCATTTGTTGGTGTAACTTATGCCAAAGTCTACGAATATCTTGGATGGCGAATCTTCGCCAAGCGCAGGGAGAATGCAAAATTAGTAATGATGTACAAAATAGTTAATGATTTATTCTCCTTTACCTTGCAATCTGTAATTTCTGGTACTCTTGAACCTGTAACACCAAGTTATGACATACATTGAGGATCTGATCAGCCTCATTTTAAAAGTCCGAACCTATCTTTTTAATAATTCATTTTCCCTTCAGTGGTCAGATTATGGAATGACCTTCCTAACAGTATTAGAAATTTGGAATCATTATCTTTATTTAAATCCAATTAACGAAAGCTGTCTCTTCAAGATTCTTATTTCTCAAAATTGCATAATTATGGAAATAGACATGCTTCAGTTCTTCATATTCTATTGCGTCATGGCAGCAGCCAGCTAAACTCTCATTAATATTCATTCAAACTTGCATTCAAATTGTTCCCAAGCTGTGAATGTGATGCATCTCATGAAGATGTTTGGTGCTGTTTCTTTGAGTGTCCTTTATATGTAGTCGCCCGATTTTACTTGCACATGCTTATCTCAAGATTTACTCCTTTTTCTCGACAAACTGTCCTGTAGGGCTCTGTTAAGAGCACTCTTCAGGAAAATATCCAAATTTTCTCCGCTGTTCAAGATTTTATCATTTCAACTACTCGATCTTCATCAACTGGCAATGGTTAAATTTTATGATGTCGTTGACGAATATACTACATATTTTCGTGGTGGTGAAATTGTGTTACTTTGGCAACTATATATTTAGCTTAAAATGACATCCCTCTATCTGCCCTGGTTCAGTGTCTGTGTTTTTATTAGATGTGTTTCGATGCATCATCAGTCAGGCACAATAAAGGCCTGACTGATTATTCACCGCTAGAGTGCGTTATGTAATGTCCTGTATTCATATTTTTTGCCGAGAGGGATTAATATTGGGCTCGGCCCCTTTTTCCAATTGGATTGTTGAAACCAAACTAAGTGCCTTCGACTGTGTCCAGGTAAGACATTTAACTGGCGTCAAAAGAGGTAATATATAAAAGGGAAAAGAACATCCATTTTAAATATGTTTGAACAAATGTCCAAGTTACTTAAGGTCTTACAAAAATATATGTGTGGTTCCGATGGTCCGACTGACCGACCCTCCTGAAAAGGACTGAGTCCCGACCCAAAATGATTTTTATGAAACATAAAATAATACTAAAAAAAAAAAATTTAAGCCACTTTTACCTGAATCAAAATTGATCAACACCGGCTGAAAGATTTTATTGAGGAAGTGGCCTTTGGGTGTCGTTATTTTGCAGTCAAGACAGCTCAAACACAGTAGTTTATTTCAACTTGTCTGCAGGGAAGGGTTAATTTGGGCTGGAGATAGAGCATAGCTACACACCCACGATTATTCAGTGAAACAGCACAGCGATTGCCCCTGTTGACAGATTTTATCGAGAAAGCGGCCGTCATGTGCTATTATTTTGCAGTGAAGTCAACTCAAACACAGCATTTTTTTCAACTTGTTTGGAGGGTCAACTTGAGCCGGGGAAACAGCATAGCCACACAAAGTTCAATGACGTATAGCCACGGTTGTTCGGTGAAACAGCATAACCCCGATTGTTAGGTGATCTTTATTGTAATATTTCGCTAGATTCCAGGTGTATATTTTCAGAGTTACCAGGGCAAATGGTCGTTAAAGTACTTTAAATACATGACTTACTATCTTAACTTTAATAGGCCCGCTTGGTTGTGTCTGAAGCAGTTATCATCGTGAGTTACAAATCCAAATGCGACACGATACTTCGAGCCGGCAAATCATGCACCATTTTGAACATGGCACAATGCATTGCAGGAAAGTCACTCAAAAATAGTGTTGATTTGGATGTCAAAGTGAATCACGGCCAGAACATATATCATATCATTATTGATGCTCTGAAATATTTGCAAAATATATGCCTTTGGTTTCATATATTATAACCCCCCTAAGATCGTCCGAATAGCACTATCATCATTTACAAACCATTGAGAGCAGAATCGACAATTTTCAAAATGTCATCCAAGTTTGTGGATCAGTCCCAATTCGATATTGTGAAGAGGCAGTATCCAAAACATATATTTGTGATTCGTGTCAACAGAGGGTTAATTTGTCCAATGAATGTAATGTAAAATATAAAATGGGACTTTTTCCAGTATAAGCATTACTTAAAAATGTAAATACAACGCTTGGAATCGCCAGTTGTTGGTGGCACTGGGGCCCAGAATAGGAATATTGTATCAGACACTGAAGTCGCCCCCCCCCCCCCCGCTATGAATTAAGTAGCAGCACTTTTCGGACCTGCCAAGCACCTCTGCTGAGTGAAAGATGGAAATTAGGGGCGGAGTTTGCTCCGATAGTGAATACAGATCCGAAAGTACCTGCGGGTTTTTATATAAGTGGTAAACAATACAAATATATGTGGAGAATATACAATATATGACAGTTATAAATATGCAGTGTCTGACTTGTGTCTTACGGTGTTAATAATATTATACAGTCAAGAAACGATAGACAGTACACAATAAGTGCAATGTCTTGAAACAAAGTACCAGGCGTACTTACAAGCTTTGAAAAGAATAAGTAAAAATGCATAACATACAAGAATAATAACAAGTGATGGTTCAGAAAGCACACAGATTTTAGCTCAATGGATATCTCTACACATGGAGGACTGCACCATGCTTGAATTACCAGAAACACTGTGTATCACGATGATGCTATAACAACATGTCTAACAAAGTGGTTTATTGACATCTATTGCCTGGATATTGCGCGCTATGGCCCACATATTTACAACGAGTTACGAGAACTCCGAAGAATGTGTGGTCCGTGCGTCTTGCTGAGGACATTTTGATGCAGTGCACTGTACCAATGAACAATTTACAGTGTGGGTCTTTCTGGGAATGTGATTGCATATTACTTTAGTCATAAAATAAATATTTGGCCTAGATTGTAAAGAAGTTTAGTAAGGCTTGGATATTATTAAAGGTTTGATAAATACGATAAAGATGATGTACTGTTTTTATGAATCTCACAATGTTTCTTTGCGGTCTGTTCTTCAAGGGTTTGTATGTAACTGTATGTCATAAGCGAGCATTTCTCTAATCTCGTACGAGCTAGTACGGTCTTTATTTCAAAGACACACTATTTTAAATAATGTAGGCCTATAACACACATTGTGTCTGAATATTTGTATGAAAATTGGCATGAGCTAAACTTTTCCCTATTAGAATTAGAATGAATCAAAACCTTTCCTTGATCCAAAACCACGCCACGGAAAGCTGTTGCCCTGAGATATGCTACTCTAATAGGTCTTATCTGCAATTCACATGAAAATTGTTTCGTTTAATTATGTAGAACGTGAAATGTAAGACAAAGCATTTAAGCAGGCTGTATATTACATGTGGGTACTTGTATCTTCGGGGGGCAAAAAGTAATGTTTATTTCATTTGCAGTTTAGTGATCTTCAGTTGTGCATTAAAAATTAAGTATAAGGTCACGTCTTAGGGTGAAGATATTGTGTAAAGGTACGGGCTGGGACAATCCGGGGGGACAGTTAACTTCAGCAATGTGATGCAACCGAAAGATGAATAGATAAATGTTATTCCTCTCAGTGCACAAATATCCCTCAACATACTTGTATCTTATCTAATTGCTGCGTGAGTCAATAGATCAATACCATCTGTGTCTGAACCATCAGTGTTCAGCCATTTGTTGGAGTTCTCTGTAAACCCCGATTTAAATGTGGTTTACACTGCATGTGATACATTTAGATGTTAAATGGATATTGAATCAACTGCCGCAGCTGATTGCATCACCAAAAGGTGAACCGTTTCTACCCTCCATCATCTGCCTATGCAACAGTCTACCCATAGATGCACGCAATTCCGATTGTATAAGTCAGTTCGAATCTAAAGTAGTAGTCAGTTCAATGTAAAGTAGTGTTATTACTGCCGCGTGCAGATGAAAAGCGTAGTCATTACGCGCATGGTAACCGTTTCTTAACAGTTGCTACACATAGCCGCGGTTCTTAGGATTAAATGCTCATCTTAAAAAATGTGAACTTTTTTTTAGAATTTGTTTACCTGTTCACGTCGTCATGAAGACACGTATCATTATTTCTTGTCCTGACATTGACTTACAGCACAAATAAAAGGGCTCACCTTCTGAACACCAGGTGTCGTACTCGTGCTCCGGTATCAACCCGACATTAATTGTTCACATCACAAGCGACCTTGTGTTAAAATTACATAAAAAGTAGTGAACATTAAATTGATAAATAATGAACCTATTTTTGAGAAGGTGCAAGTATTCCTATTGGAATCTGAGCGTTTCGCGTCCTAATATATGCACCTTTTCTATATGTAATATGCTTATCCGTGTGAATTATATAAAGTTAAGTGTGAATTTTGACATACTTCTGTTCTTAACTTACCTTTACGCTCTCTTTGTAGTCCACTGTGTCTTGTGCATAGTGCTTTGTGTCTCTTTTGTACTTGAGAACGTCCAGGTTAGTAGCATTTGTATTATTCATGTAATTCAGTCTAAATACATGCATTTGTAATGCAGAATAATTTCAGTGAACCGCCAAAGGAGTGTGACTCGCGAAACGTGATTCAGCATTTTAATAAATCGTGAACCGTGAATTGAGATTTCAATAAATTCTGAATTACAAAACCTTGATTGTGTCTCGCTGAATGTGAAAAATACTACTTAACCGTTACGTTAAAGCACGTTTTTTCTCCCTGATTCACGAATTGTACTTCTTTTTGCCCCCTACAAAAAAATAGGGAAGTTGTACTGTTCAAAAATTCACATCACCTTGAGTTTTGTTCAAAAACCCGTGGGTTTTGCTTTTCCAAAACCATGAGTTTTGTAGCAAAACCCTGAGATTTGCTTACAAAACCACAGGTTTTTTCACAATTCTCTGGGTTTCGTTAGCAAAACCCAGAGTTTTGTTACAAAATCTTGGGTTTTGCTTAGTTATGGAATTTTGATATCATTTTGGACAAAACCCTGGGTTTTGCTTCAAAACTCTGGGTTTTGTGTACAAAAACGGTGGGTTTCATGAACAAAACCCAGGGTTTCGGTACGAAACCGTGGGTTTTGTAGCAAAACTTTGGGTTCTGAGCACAAAACCCACAGTTTAAGTGCAAAACTCCGAGTTTTGATCACAAAACCCTCGGTTTTGTTATTTTTTGAACAAAACACACAGTTCTGTTCCTAAAACCCTCGGTTTAGCCAGAAAACCGTGAGTTTTGTAACAATTTGAAATACCAGAACAAAACCGTGGGTTATGTGAGATTGCAAAACTCTGGGTTTTGTGACATCACGAATCCCAGGGTTTTGAAAGGGTGTAATACCCAGGGTTTTGTAACCAACCAATCATGACAGCTGTTACTTGGTAGGCCTTGCTAGGCTACTCAACTTAAAAATAGCATCAAACTACAAGTGGCTCAGTTATTGTGATCAATAACATCATTATTGGTTACCACGCGCAAAGTCGACACGATGAGAATATAAGTTATGTATCAGTTAAAGGACGAGATGTTGTGCATCCAGTGTTCAACATAATCCACACACCGGCGCGAAGAGCCGCATGGAGTATTGAATGCATAGCCTGGAACTCTTTAATTTGCATAAAACATTCGATCCGTTGCAAATAATTGATTTATCGCACGATATATGATAGAAATTTGTCACTGTTGAAGTTGTTGGTTCTGGTAAAAGAACAATACTGTGACGCCAGAAAATGTCTAACTTTCTTTTGGTTTGTTGTGTTTATTTATCAATTGGTGGACGTGCGTGTACACTGAACCATTCGACAGTTCTTGAAAAGGTGCCAGGCTATCTTGGCGTTATTTGCAGTGCCTGTCAACAAAAAACTTGTACACAACTCAGTACTGGAAATAGGTAGTTTGTATGGGGGTAGTGGCTGGCACAGGGACATGCCGTTACAGACGGGGTTTTCACCCTTCCGGTTGCAGAGCTCCCGGGGAAGAGCTTTAGTATCTTTCACCAGAGCTGACACAGAAATAGATGCAAAATTCTGAATGGTGGGAATGAAGGTGGAGTTAAAGAATACCATGTAACAATTTAGGACTTAGACGTGTTGAGATAATTATTACCTCGATGTAATGTGGCAGTCGTTTTGCGAACAAAACCCTGGGTTTTGTACACACTATTGAACAAAGTTAAAAACTTATGATATTTGTTTTGTTATCCTGGGTAGTTTACAAAAACCAGGGTTTCGTGCAAAACGCTGGGATTTGCAAGCAGAACTCAGGGTTTCGTTACAAAACTCACGGTTTTACAAACAATACCCAAGGTTTTGTTTAAAAACTCTGGGTTTTGTGAACAAAACCCAGGGTTTTGGGAATTATTGAACAGTACAACTTCCAAACAAAAATGCAGTTATCTAACACATGAGACGAGCGCCTTTGCATTGCTTCAATGAGTCATCATTGTGTGAATCCTCTTTGCAGTTTGAGGCAAAAAAATAATAAGCTGAATTATCAATTGATCTGTTTGGTGATATTGGGACTGCTGTGTATACATTATTGCCTGCTACAAAATTTTCGACGTTGATTCTTTACATTTACACCAATCAGCTGCACATCTGTGTCACTTTCTGTCTATATTTATATTTTTTCGAACGATAATACTAAATTGCGGTACCGAAATCATTGTGGGTAACAATAATAGCAATGAATCACTTGGATGCAACGAACTGGACTTAAATTGGGCAGGTATGTGCATTATAAAGCGTTAATTACATTTACACACAGGGTGTGAGTGTGTTTTTACCAAAAAATATACTGCGGCCGTGATTTATATACAGGTTGCTTTGAATATATATATATATAGAGAGAGAGAGAGAGAGATGTGTGTGTGTGTGTGTGTGTGTGTGTGTGTGTGTGATTTATATGCATGTGTGTATATGTAAAGTGTATATATGCATTTATTCCATGTGGTTTTGTTTTCTGTACCTCAATGCTGCTGTCACAGCGAAACACTGTCCTGTAAAAGCCAATGTGTTCTTATTACCACTTATATAAAAACCCACCGGTCTTTCAGACTTGTATTCACTATGGGGGCAAGCTTCTCCCCTAAGTTCCATATTTCACTCCACAGGGGGCTTGACAGGTCCGACAAGCAGTGCTACTTAATTCATAGCCTTGTGGCGACTTCAGTGTCTGATACAAAACCCCTATTCTGGGGCCCACCACTGCCTAAAACTGCTAATTGTACGGCGTTGTATTTACATTTTCAGGTAATGCTTACTTTGGAAATATCCCTTTATATTCTGTACATTACATTCGACAAATCAATCTTCCCTTAACACTAATCACACATATATTGTGGATACTACCTTTTCAAAATATTGAATTGGGACTAACCCACAATGGGTGCCATTTCGAAAGTTGTGGATTTCACACCCAATGGTTTGTATCAATGAGGATAGTATTCGGATGATCTGGGGGAGGGGTTTATAATATATGCAACCAAAAATATATACTTTGCAAATGTTTCAGAGCATCAATAATGATATATATATATGCTGTGGCTGCAATTCACTTTGATATCCAAATCGAACGATTTTTGTGCGACTGTCCCGCAAATGCACTGCATTGCGCAATGTTCAAAATGGCGCTCACCACATGCCGGCTCAAGGTCTATCGTGTCGCATTTGGATTTGTAACTGACGATGATAATTGCTTCAGCCACAACCGAGCGGGCATATTAAAGTTAAAAGAACTTTAACGAACCTTTGCTCTGGTAACTCAGAGAACATACACCTGGAACCTAGCGAAATATTGCGATAACGATCACCGAACACCGGGGCTATGCCTTATTGAACTTGGTTTTGCCGTGCTGTTTTCCCGGCTCAACTCAACCCTCCAGACAGGTTGAAATAAAATGTTTTGTTTGAGTTGACTTTACCGCAAAATAACGGCACATGACGGCTGCTTTCTCGATGAAAGTTTTCACCGGGCTGTGGCAATGCTCTTTCACTGAACAACCATAGCTATGCAGCTGTGCTCTTTCCCCGGCCCAAGTTAACCCTTCACTACAGAAAAGTTGAAATAAACAACTGTTTCTGAGTTGACTTGAGTGCAAAATAACGACACATGACGGCCACTTTTTCGACAAATCTTTCAGCCAGGGTTGATCAATTTTTATTTAGGGAAGGGCAGTTTGAAACTTTTTTTTTTATTTATGTTTCATAAGAATTATTTAGGATCGGCACTCGGACCTTTTCAGTAGGATCGGTCAGGTAAGCGGAACCACATACATATATATTTTTGTTGGGCCTTAGGTAACTTGGACATTTGTCGAAAGATGTTTAAAATGGAGGTTCTTTCCTCTTTTACACATCACCTCCTTTAACGTCAGTAGACTTTGTTACCTGGGCACAGCCGAAGGCACTTGTCTGTTATGAAAAGTCTATTATCTAACTGCAATGTATCGGACATATAGTTCACGGGAGGAAATATTATGATTTCATTATTATGGTCAAGTGCTTGATCTGCAATCTGATAGTATCAAATATCACTGACGCATGAAAAGAACAATAGAAAACAGGAGACAGGCGGAAGCATATGCAGTACTCTCAGACTTTGACGAGGCTTACAGCTGCATATATCGATCACCATTGTGACAAATGTTGAAAATGCACAGTATTCGTGGAGAAATGCTGAATACAAATGCACAACATTTTTGCGTCCGCGTAAATGGCTTGCACTTAGACAGTTTTCCGGTTAAAGGCATTCCACAGCAAGTATGAAACTTATAACCAACGCATTTCTATTTATGTATCAACAACCTAAAAAAAAAATGAAACCTAAATGTAACAATCTTTCTTATATTGGTGAAAAGAAAATTGCAGTTATTCATGCCAGAATGAGGAAGGGCTGCATCTAGCTGAATACTGACCTCTTGAGAATAGGACTCCCCATATGTTCATGTGGCGCGGGTAAAGAAAATAATTATCACTTTTCCTTTCAGTGTTATAAATATATTTCGCTAAGAAATGATCTACAAAAATAAAAATGACAGCCCCAGGAAATTTCAGCGTAAGAACTTTACTTTATTCGTGCTAATAAGACGGGGAGGGGACAGGGGGTCGGCCTTGAACATCTGCATGTGCAATGGCCCTCAACAGTTTTGGCATGGACTGGTGACTCACAGCTTTTGTGAAGCAACGGACAAATCATGTCAAACGTGGGAGTGGGGTGGTTGCCCAGGTCGGAGCCTCGTTTTAAGCATTTCTGTGTAAGACTTCCGTTTGACGCCATAGTGGTTCCAGATCCACCCTTCCCCCATATGCATATTATTAGCATGAATGATTGACTGCAAAGATGGTTGCACAATACGTTACAGTGTATAAGGCCCCTGGGTCCATTGCATGTACAGATGTTCGAGGTTCACCCTACCCACTCAATTTTTGTTAGCACGAACGATTGACTGACTGTACATTACAGGCGCTTGTGCTATTAAGTGAGTTTATTAAGGTGCTGGGCCTTACCTGAGACCTTCAAAAAAGTGAAATTGAGCTTTCGTTTCTTTTGAGATGATGAAGTGCTAATTTTTATCCATGCCAAATAGTTTCACTGTGACATGTTTACTTCTATGAAAAACTTTTAGATGAAAAAGTGTCCCTCTGTCAGCACAAGCTTTATGGAGTCAATCAGTTAATTGGCTGTTAGATGTGGTCACAAATGGTGATGTTTAGGTAACATTTCACAGTCGAAGCCGCACTGGATGTGTTTATACAGGTGAGAGGATTATTTCACAGGTGACTGATTAGAACTACTGTATTGTTTGTGAGTGTGTAGGTCAAAGTTATGACAGAGTTAAGGGGTTAGCATTTAGTTATCCTTTTTAATGGCCTGAGCAGATTGCATTTCTGAGCAATGTAATTCAGCAAATCTCCTTGTTTTTGGCAGTGGATATCTCAGAAACAACACTTAGTAATTTTGAGAAAGCCTCGCCCAAAACTGGAGGGATGAATCTTTGTGAAATTAACGGCGATGTAAAGAAAACAGTATAACCTAGGTAACTGTTTTTGTTTGGCAATATTCCGATTTTAAATACTACTTTTTGAACTCTAAAATAGAAAAAGTTATCGATGTTAATTGCAGACGCGTAAAAAATCAATAGCATAAAAACCATTCCTTTTAACAGAAAACAAAAAAGTGATCACCTAAGTTACACTATTGTTTACATGACCGTTGATTTCAAGCTTTTTATGCCAAAAGTTTTATGATCCTTTCTCAAAGTGCAAAATCAGACCCATTGAATAAAATGACCCTCACATTTAACAAATTAATCTTAGAATATTTATTGTTACATGCAAAGGAACTACGTATATTGACAAAACTAAAAATGTATACATCGGTGGGCTTGTATACAAAAACACAGACACTTTGGCAATTTTTGTACCACTATGTTATATGCACCATAAGTATGTGCAGGCACCTTAAATATCCCAAACACCAAAAGATTTATTTTCTGTTCAAAGTGAGGGACTTGGAGTGTTATGGCACTTTTCTGAAGAAAATTTGACGTATCGCACAGGAGAATAACTTTATTTGCAAAGGAATTTTGTTGTCCATGACGGGCCCGAAGTTGACACGATTGCGCCCTTTTGGCCATCAAGCGGGCTCTCCGTAGTGACGTCACGGAAGGGAGTATGTGATCCAATGGCGGATAGCGATAGAGAAAGCATGAGCGGTAGCGACGCAGAGAATGACCTGGATGTCAGTTTTAGTTGTTCCTCTTCTGAAGAGGAACTTACTGAGGACGAGGATGGAGATGTAGAGTTAGGAAGGGAGGACGACACAGAAATTCAAACTTACTGGAAGGAGCCACGGCCCATGAGCTGCAACAAAGTCGATCTTTTCTTTCTTTCTTTCTTTCTTTCTTTCTTTCTTTCTTTCTTTCTTTCTTTCTTTATTTATTTATTTATTTATTTATTTATTTATTTATTTATTTATTTATTCATTCATTCATTCATTCATTCATTCATTCATTCATTCATTCATTCATTCATTTATTTATTTATTTATTTATTTATTTATATGTTTACCTTTGGTGACAATTTCAGAGCACAGCTCTGTTCTTCCAAAGGGCCCAGCATGCATCTAGATTAATGTAAAAGGAAACACAACTAAAACTAACTAAAAACTTGTAAGGGTTAATATGACAATGCGAGATTACTAAAGAAATCTACAAGACTAGAAAACTAAAAGGAGTTGAAAACACAGGTACTAAGATACAACATCATTTAAAAATTAGTGACCCTGATACTGACCTTTAAAATCAAACATATTTTTACAGTCCTTTAAAAAGTGCGGCAGGCTATTAAAAATGCAAGCATCTTTGTAACTGGGAATGAGTCTGTGCCCAGCACTGATTATGCTGTAGTTGCCACGGAAGATGACCGAAGCTGGCGGTTGGGAACTTTAGACTGATATGGGATCAAAAACAGTTATGTACAAATTCCTATATAAGTGACTGGTTGAAGTTTTTACGAGTGCTTGTTACCAACGCGTTTACCATATACGTTTCCTGTAAGGTAGTAATGACTGTGCATTTTAACAGCTAGAGGAGCACCAGAATGATAAGCCAAAATGGATGAATTGGTGGAAACAGGGAGGACAGACAGACAGACAGACAGACAGGTAGATAGATAGTTGTATAGATAGATGGATAAGTAGATAGATAGATAGATAGATATATAGATAGATAGATAGATAGATAGATAGATAGATAGATATGAATAGGTGAATGGACGGCCAGACAGACAGACATGGATGGATAGATGGATGGATGGATGGATGGATGGATGGATGGATGGATGGATGGATGGATAGATAGATAGATAGATAGATAGATAGATAGATAGATAGATAGATAGATAGATAGATAGATAATATGTGGACATGGATCAATTACATAGAGATGAACAGGTAAATAGCACAGGGCACATGTAGGTAAAGGTGTGAATGAACAAATATATGATTTTTCTTCTTATCAGTTTATCAAACACTGATATTAGTCTCGAAAAGGTTTTACCCCTGCGGCTAAAATTCGTAGGTATGGAGCCTTTTATAGATTGTACAGGGAATAATTGTACACTCCTGCACAGCATAATTGTGCCCACTGTCTTTTGTTAAAGTTCATCCAGCCTTGGTCTCGTTGGCTTTGCACTAATAAATTATTCAGAACCACAGAGATGATATTCACGTGAAATGACACTTATTGATTGATTTATATGGACTGACTGAGTCATGTTGATGCTGGTGTTATCATGATTAGCTGAGATTATGCAAGAGCAGCATTACATGTTCTGTAACAATATATTGTTTCTTCAATATCATATCTTGCAAAAAAAATGCATATTCTCTGCACCAGGGTGATGTACTTTTTTCAGAGCAAACTTTGCATGTTTAGCATGGACTTAAGACACGAAATCTCAGAGCCTCTCTTTCTCTGTTTTATATATATATATATATATATATATATATATATATATATATATATATATATATATATATATATATATATATATATATATATATATATATTATAAGCATATTTATTTTCTCTGGATTGCCTAATAGTACACAGAGACTAATCTGGAGGCTCCCCAGCACATAAAAGGACGCACAGGAATATATACAATACACACTGGACGAGAACAGATGACTAGATTTACGGCTTGTACATGAATAATACAATTGATGCCAAATAATGGCGACTTATAATTAGATCACATACCAGGTTAACAAATAAACGTCTAGATTCCGATGAGAATGTCTGAACAGCCTCAAAGATGAATACATTATCAGTGTCTGGCGGATCCTCACTTCCTTTCAAGAGAATATTTAGTAAAATGTCACTGGAGCCCTGAACTATTAGAGTCGGATTTACACCTGCTGCGAGTAAGTGACACACAGTGTTCAGTAGACGGACCCTTTGCACGGTGAACTTGGGGCAGAACAAAAGGTAATGTTTCGTATCTTCAGTAGGATGAGAGCATGCACACGTTGAGGCTGGAAGAATATTGACCCGATATGGATGGGCATTTAAAACAGAGAAGTTAAGACGTAGCTGCGTGTGGCAAATGTTTTGGAAACGACTTCTATGTTTAAAGTTTGAGGGCTTTTTGTCATTTTTTAAGAGTAATAGATTTAACTTAGATTTAAACTGCGACAAGGAATCGGTAAGACGAGCATCAACCGGGAGGTTATTCCATAATTTGATAGCAGACGGGAGAAATGAATCGCCGAAGCGATTGGTGGTGAACCTAATTTGGCGTAATTCAGTACGATTTCTCAATAGACGCCCAGTAGTGAATGCAACGTCACGAGGAACGAGATCATGTAGGTATCGTGGAGCCAACCTATTATACATTTTAAAGAAAAGAATAAGTTTGAAGTATTTCCTCCGATTTGCCATTCAAGCTCCTCGAGAAGTAAGACACGTGGAGTGTATCTAGTTGCGCAAAGGCAGCTCCTGGCTGCCTCATACTGCACAGCTTCTATAGATTGTGACAGATTTTCAGTGCAATTGTCAAACACGACACACCCATATTCGAGGATAGGACGAATCATTGTACTATACAACCGTGTGAGTGTCTGGCGGGAGAGTTTCTATTTGAGTCTGCGTAAAAGAACAAGCCGTTTGCTGGCTTTATTAACAATGCGTGTTATATGCTGGTGCCATGACAAATTACTTGAAAGTGTAATTCCAAGATGTGCATGTAGAGTAGCCTCAGGCATCGGTGTGTTTCCAAGTAGTTGAGGATGATCTGGCTTGTGTCGTTCAGCTGAGAAGGTCATTGAGATGGATTTTATGGCATTAAATGTCATCCATAAGAGCTAGCCCCAACGATAAATTTGTATAAGATTAGAATTAAGGCTTTCAGCTGTGGCCATTGGTTGGTGGACAATTGTCAAGAATACTGGTATCATCCGCAAATAAACGGATGTCACAGGTGATATTTACAGTGATGTCGTTAATGTAA
Organism: Hermodice carunculata; assembly: GCA_964020975.1. Lineage (NCBI taxonomy): Eukaryota > Metazoa > Annelida > Polychaeta > Eunicida > Amphinomidae > Hermodice > Hermodice carunculata. Next base: position 100,071 of record CAXHWN010000989.1, on the reverse strand, counting down.
ACAAGGAAAAGTAAGGGACCAAGGATGGAACCTTGGGGCACTCCAGCCTCTATAGGGAGCCAGGGCGAGGTCTGTCCCCGGCGTTCTGTCCTCCAATAGTGACGTGTTGAAGTCGGTTTGAGAGATAACTTTCTATAAATAGTATCACAGGATCTTTAAACCCCAATTGTTTCAGTTTAAAAAGTAGACCAGCGTGCCAGACTCTGCCAAATGTCCAGGAAAACCATACGGGCCTCATGGCCCAACTCAACGCCACTGTAAATAGCATGAAGTATGCTAACAAATTGATTTATAGTGGAATCAGCCCTCGCCACTGGCTCATACTGCCACTCAACTAGTGGCAGGTTGACAGATTCCTCAGAATCTGTTTCCCTCGCACCATCATACAGGCCCAGATCTTCTCCAGATACAAGGGAGTCTGAGAACTCGGAATTGCTGCCACTGTCAGATATGTTATCTCGCTTTCCATCTTCCAAAAGTGTCACACCCGTGACGTCACGAGTGTGCAACCCAATCATCGGCTGTTTCCGTGAACCTGCCTCTTTCGCCCAAGAGAGAACCATCACCCAGTGACATTTGGCGCGAAAAAATATACGCGTGGTATCTGAGTACGATGACTAACATAAATGAAACTTTAAAGTTATTTTGAGACCTGCCCTTTAAACCAGAGTTTTTAACAGACAGTAAATTGTTACAGGTTAGATGCTCACAGAAGATGTTATAAACTGGACGCTTAAGTACTTTAGAGACATTACAGAGGAGTGAAATAGGCCTATAATTTTCCTTTGACTGTTTGTTACTTTTCTTAAAAATGGGGCACACGTTGGACCTCTTCCAGGGATCTGGAACATTTGAGTTGGATAAGCAGAGATTGAATAGGTCAGTGAGAGAACGTGAGATAGTAGGGGTAGAGTATTTAAGAAGGGTGTTGCCTATACCGTCAGGACCACAAGCAGAACTAGTTTTCAGAGACTTTAAAATCTTTTCCACATCATTTACTTACACTTGAAACATAGACAGGCGGGCCTCAGTCCGGAAGGGAAGGTCGGGCAAGGGCAAAAGGTTGTCATCATGCGGGGTCTTGCACTGATCAGCAAAATACTTGTTGAATGTCACAGACTTCTTTATGTTGGAAGAATATTCTTTCCATCTTCAATAATAGTTGGAATGTTTTGATAAAGTTTTGTGACCAAGAATAGATTTGCTAAGGTTCCACCATCTTTTAAAGTTTATCTTTCTTGAGTCTAGTTCAGATCGGAGTTTGGTGAAGTAAAGACAAATGGAGTTTTTAATGGCATGGACTGTAAAGCTACGTTTCCGTTTGTATAACTGGAAGAGGCGTTCAATATTTCGAGTGGTGAGGAACGTGTGAGGCCGGGGCTTTTGTGTCTGACATTTATACCTGTTCGACGCGCGATTGCGCTGCCTTATTAGCCGCTTGATACTACATGTGATCCAAAGCTTGTCCCTGGGTCGAATGGTGACCTCGCGGTACGGAATAAACTGTTTAGAAGGGGGGTAAGGGGGGGGGGGGTTCAGTATGCTGGTACAGGTAATTATTTTTCTAGAGTACACAGTACGGAAAATAAAAATCTTTCAAAATTTTGGATAGTACGAAGTGCGTAAAATAAGAGGGCTTCCAGTACGCCAGTACGGTAAATAAAGAGCCCCAGTACGCGGGTACGGGAAACCCCTTACCCACCCTCTGTTTACACGTGTCAATACATAGGTCTGACTAGTGTGACACAGTGTCACTTATGGAGTCAAAAACTGTGAAACCAGTTTCCCAGGGAGCATGGTGGAGTACATTGTTCAAGTTGACAAAATCAGCCCTCTTGAAGTTCCAGATAGAGCGTTTGAAGGGGCGATCCTTGTAATATTTCACAGAGAAAGAGCAAAAGACAACAGAGTTCGAATGATCAGACGAGGAGACAGGAGGGAGTATGCCGGAGCTAAGAATATAACCAGGGGAGTCAGTTATCATGAGATCCAGTAGGTTTAGAGAGTCCTCCGACACACGAGTAGGTTTGGACATGAGCTGATGTAGGTTCTACCATACTGACCTACTAGTACTATTGGCCAATCACAAGGCAAGAAATCTATGGTCTAATCACTACTTCAACCTACAGTTTTTCAAGGATTCAACAGCTGTGTCCTCATAAAATCCCCCTCCCCCCCCCTCCATAAAACTGTATCTGGTCCTGGAGAAGTAAGTGTGAAAGGATATCAATCCCGTAGGGTAACATTCATGCAGCGACCGGCTTTAATTATTATTACAGTGTTAACTCCTTTCCAAAGTGTAATTTCCATTACATTGGTACAATTAGTGGTGTCTTGACCCAGTGGGACTGTCTGAGGAGGGAGCTGATCATCCCTGGGAACAGGCTGACCTGTAGACAGGGGTGCCTCTGATGTCGGCTGTAAGAGAACATGTGTGGTCTCATGTGCCATTACACTTTTCACCTCTAGCTTTCACTCTTTTGGGCGAGGAAGCTGAGGAGTATTTGACACATCAGTCACCAGGTTTGTTTGATTGTGTTTTTGTTTTTGTTTCTTTTGTTTGTTTGTTTGGTTGGTTGTTTTTTGTTTTTGTTTTTGTTTTTGTTTTTGTTTTTGTTTTTTTTTTTTTTGTTGTTTTTTGTTTTTGTTTTGTTTTTGTTTGTTTTTGTTTTTGTTGTTGTTTTTTTGTTTGTTCGTTTGTTTGGGGTTTTTTTTGCAAATGTTTGGATTTTCCTTTACGACTCAAGATCATAATTTTCTTCCAGGACTGCCAGTGTTTGCTTGTTGCCGCTTGCACAATGTTCTGCAGAATGAGCTATTCTATTGTTGCAAAGCATACATAGGCATAGGAAAAATTAAAATTTGTTTATATTCCCTGGTCAAGATTGGAGTGATTGGATAGAGATGACTGGGTTTAATATTGATCACCACATCAGTTTGTATTGCCCTCATTACATTGAGTAGAGCATCTGGTCATGCTGCGACCATCTATGTGATCCAAGAGCAAGGCCAGATGGTAGAAGTCAGTTAGACTACTGAAAAGTGTGGTCTAGCCAACCTCCTCGCTACCGCTCGGAGGTGTGTTAGACCAGACTTTTCAATAGTCTAACTATAACTTGTTTTGAGCCAAGAGATCAAAGAAGCGCTGTCCGAGTTCACGGTCAGTGTGGGGAGAATCTCAACTTGCACAGCGATCGTTAAAATCACCTGTTAATATGGTTAAGTTCGATAGCAGACGAAATGGAGATAGATAAATTGTCCAGAAATAGGTTTCTCCCTGCAGATTGTCCTGGAGGATGATAATAAACACCTAGGATCAGTTTACCAGAAGGGACAGTAATTTCAACCCAGATGCATTCACTACTGGGAGTCTCCAGCTCCGCACATCTTCCAACAGGTAGATTATCTTTCACATACAGGGCAACCCCTCCCACCAAACCAGTTTCACGATCCTTATGCAATGGGGTTTGAAAGCCTTCAATTTCCAATAAAGCACAAGGGTAGGTATTATTTTTCAGACTCTGCCAGAATACTTATTTCTTCGAGTTTACCATAAGATTTTAAGCTGCCGAATGGCACACAGAAACCTTGTTGAGAACGATATTATCAACTGGACCAGGGTTTGGATGAAAACTCGTGGAGAGCACCTTAAGTATAAGAACCGTCACATGTCTCAGATGGCATAGACATTCGGTAAGTAATACTGCAGCAAATACTATGGGGAAGGTAAAGGAGAGGATGAAACTATGATCGTGACATGTGAACACGTTGGCATACATGGAAAGGAACATAAACCCATCTTTGTTGTGAAATAACCCTACCCACAGCCCTATATTGATTTAAGCAGATGCCCATTAGGGGGTAAAATACTGGGGAATGTCCGTCGCTGAACACTGTGTGACACAACACAAAATAAATGCATTCTTGTTTACAAAAAAATCCTATAAGTGTCTGACATTGTATGCTGGAGAACATAGTCTTGGAAACGACAAGTAAAGTAACATAAAGAGGAGCACTAGAGTGCAGAAAACAAAAAGTGTACAAACATGGCAACAAAAGAGAGCAAGATCATCACAAATGTAATGGTGTTCATATGAAAATGATTGTAAATCTGGATGTAAGTTAAATCGGAGATTGACACATATAACCTGTTGTTAGATGGAATATCATATCTGTAAATGTATGAGGCATTCTGCTAAGTTTACATGAGGTATGGAGATATAGAGTGGCAAGAATAATGACAGCTAATATGACATTGTAGCAATTGTACACTCGTCTAAAAGTCTTGCAGTTGTCATATTACATAAATGCACGATTCTGTATAAATCAAAAAAACAAATAAAAGGATACAATATTAGAATACAAATTGTCGCAAGCATAGAATCGACTTTGTCTGTGCTGGTAAACAGAAAAACCATTGTCATTTTAACATGGATATTCATGCATGAAACAATTTGAACTCTGGGTGAAAAAAAAAGAGAGAAAAAAAAAAAAGAAAATCAGTCGGATGTAAATGGCATGTAAAACACAGCATTACCCATTAATTGGGTAAAAAGTATGAGTAAGTGGCATGTAAAACAGAGTGACAGCAAATATGAATATTGCAATGGGCGGTGACCAGATACAGCATATTAAATGACCCACAGCATGACACATACACGGTTGTAAGGCTTGACTAGCGGAGTAGATACAGACACGGTCACTAGTTACAAGGCTTGACCATCAGAGTAAGCAGTTACAAGTGCATGGCATGTAGCGAATACAGCATTAATCAACATGGCAAAAAGTTGGTGTTATGACGGCAATCGACCAATTAAAAGTCAATAAATGCCAGATCGACTTTGCACTTGCTGTTGCATTTGGTTTGTTGTAGCAAGTTATTTAACATGGTCAGCACAATAGGATGTATTCATATTTCACAATATCAGCTGCGGACCTGCTTGGGTACCCTTAATTGCTAGGCAACAGAACTATGCTTCAGCCATTATCAGGGCACATGTACCAATCATGTAACTTACCATCCAGAAATAACACTGTTTCTACCAAACAGATTACATTTTCTACATGTGTTTGGCATCTTGTATGTTTTAAAACTTACGAATTATTTTTTTGAGGTTTTTGTTTTGTGGAGTTGTTACTTTTATCAGAGCACCATATTTAGCCATGCTTAATACATGAATCTGCCCTCCTTCCTGTCAAGTTCCTCATTGCAGCCTAGGTGGCAGCATAGGATCTCAGTTAATATGAATACATCCTATAAAGTTTGGATGACAGGGGTAAAACACAGCTGATGGTTCACAATTATACAAATACTTATGATGCATATCACCCGGCAAGAGTTACCTAAAGTATGAATCAGAAATTCAGTGAATGCAAATCATGTAGGCAAATGGGTAAAAAGTCAATATGTGCCCAACAAGAACCAGGTGACATGAATGCTTGGAGATACTTAACGTAGGTGCGCCAATGGAAACAACAGTACTTTTTGCCTTCTTCAGAAAGCAGATATTGACATGGATCATGACTTTGGTAAAGCTTGATAACTGGCTCATATGCTATAATCATACCTAACTAGCATATACAATACAGGCCCGGCCTGTCTCGCAATCCATGCAAATGACACGGGTCACACTTTTTTCACCCATTAATAAATATGAATAAGTGGTATGTAAAATACAATATCAGCAGGTATGAATTATTACAATGGACCGTGACCAGATACAGCATATTAAACGGCTCATAGCACTACACATACACGGTTACAAGGCTTGATAAGCGGACTAGTAGAGATGCGGAGACAACAGTAGGACATGGTATGTTACATTCAACCTCTATCATATGACAAAAGATTGGAATTATAACATATGGCAAGAGATTGGAATTATAACAGGCAGGCGGCACTGTACATAATTGTGTATGGTGTCCTTCGTGTTTGGTTCATGCAGTCTGGGCTGTATGTGTGAAATGATGTGTTGTTGAATTTGTGCTTGCTAAACCCGACACCAGAGTTGTGTAGACCAATAGGAAAGGTCAGAATTAGCTCCAAGTTGTATGTTCGCCCCAATACACAGCTGAATACACAAACATTTGGAGAGCTAGAGCTGTGTATTCCCATTAGTTTGTATGTTAAAGCAACCTTAAATAAACTAGTCACTTAATGTACCTGTGGTTATATGTTTTTGTGAGGTATTTAGTCATGTATCTAGATTTACTGTCTGAAATTTTGTGTTTCTATATGCAGTAGTTTTCAAGTTATCAAGTTGCAAATTACAAAGTAAAGCAATGGGAATACACAACCCTAGCCCTCCACTTACTGCAGTGCCCTCTTTTAGGCAGTTCTTGAACCGTCTGTTCTTGCCTTTACCTATTGACAAAAGTAGAGTGGTTGTTCTGCTCACTTCAATTCGCTATGATCATAAAATATTTTGAAGTCACCAGCCCATTGCCGTTATTTCTACTTCTGCTGATAACTTAACAAAAGTTTGGTGAGTAGAATACGACAAGGAGCACGTTTCGGGGGTTTTTTTTGCATATGATGATGTCATTTGTCACCGAGTAACGCAGGCAAAGTAGATTACTTTCATCTTGAAAAATCAGTTCATAACAAAATTATTTTGGTAACGACTTAATTGCCAAAGTGATCAGCTTTAAGTAATAACTGAGGCACGCAATTTCAATTAAGTAGAAACTAACACGCTTTAACTGAAGGAAACTGTACCGTTTACTAGCTTAATCATACGTACACCCTACCATCTTTGGAGACCAGGAAATCAACATTATTGGCCTGTGTTGGCAGAGGTGCCTGCATGAGCATGCACGCTATATCGTTTTTTCTTTTTAAATAGAAATATCTTTCTTTTCAGGAACGTCAGTGTTGTTTCGTGATAAGCTCATTTTAATATCTTATTCCCGTTTCTTTCATGTCTGCTATGCTAATTCCGTTGTGTATAGTGTACATGGTTTATCGCTATCAATTTTAATGGCTTACGCAGTGGTGCCCCATACACGAACAGTGGAGGACTTAGAACTGACGTATTCATGGCCACTTTGAATTTATATTCCTCCGAGCCCAGTTTCGTTTGTTTGGCGATGGTTTATATATTTTCCATAGAGCTTGCCTGGTCGGAAGTATCTTTTTAAAGTATTAGGCCGACAAAAAAATTGAAGGGTCAGTGACCTCAGCACTTTGCAGTGGAACTTAGACATTTTCGTCTTCACTTTGGGGGGGGGGGGGATTAGCGTAGATGGGCAGGGTTTGAACTCAGAATTGTGTGTGCCAGAGTCCAGAATGCTACGTAGAACACGCCCATGTCTTACACGTTCAGCGCTGTTTTAATCTTCTCTTTATAACAAAATATCGATCGCTGACCAACGTTTAATGATGTTGAATGAGTGCTCTGAGACTGACAAGTCAAGTGTCAAGGTCACTACATTGTAGTAGGATTTTTAACAGTTCTTACTCAACTTGAGTTGTTTAAACATTGAAATAGTTTTTTATTGTATATGATATCGGCTTTCACTTGTGTTAATCTCCTGGGAGCCGAGTGTAGGAAAAATATATTCGACTCGAAGTGTATTTTTCATACACTTAGTTCCACACAGCTTAACTTACAAACAACCTGCAATGACATGAGCAAGGCCACAGCAAACAACCTCCCTAAAACAGAGCACATGGTTGTGTCAGACGCGCACGAAATTGAATAGGTGCAGTCTGGACTGGCTACATTTCTGCCTAACAACAGTTATGTTTGTTTGTACTGCATGAGCTGAGCATTTTAATTGTAGAAGGCCATGTCACAACGTTGACCCAACAGGAGCAGAGCACACGGAGTGCACATAACTCATGAGCTGCAATATTTTGGGCTTAAGATGTGGAATTTTTCGGTGAGTTATGAACTGTATGTATGTATGTATGTATGTATGTATGTATGTATGTATGTATGTATGTATGTCCTGTTCTGTTTCTACTCTGGTACATGTACGTGTAACAGGTTGTTAGGTCATTTGATTCACGAAGCAGCAGGTATTGACACCACTGACCAGTCCAGATATCTGATATGACTAGCACGGTGTTTTAACGCCTGAAAGGTACGACAATATTAGAAATAAGCCTGACCAATGCAGATGAGTATTCAGATACAAATTTACATGTAAGTGTGTACGGCTCTGCATTCTATTACTGATCAACACAACCAAGTTAGTCAACAGCTTTTCATGGCGTTGTCTGAGGGCATATCACCCTGTATGTTACCTCTTATCTGGACCTTCCATACCAAACCATTCGACAGGGAGCAACATATGTAGAAAGAACCACGAAAGCAGACGGGAATTCAAACTAGAAATCATTTTGGACCCGGTTTTGGAAGTGTTTTATGCATCTTTGTTAGTGGATCAAAAGCTCGTCTAAGTCACAGATCAAACTGGAGGTATTTGTTTGAAAATCGGGGCCCTTAAATCGATTTCAAAGTAGACAAATATACCTATAAATATCGTCCTTTATGTCGAAAAGTTTGCTGTTTTATGAAACTTGATGCAAATGCCACTGTTTTCTACTAACCGTGACTTTTTGTCGTTTAATTCTGATCAAGTGTAACAGCAACAAGACAGGAGTCCATACTACAGCCTTCATGTAGTCCGCGGTTATATTGCTGAAACGGATCTGACTGTTTCGCGATACAGTTCATCGCGCACAAATATAAAACATCATACACTGTATATTTATAATATTCTTTAAGTATTTTAACTCTTTCAATGCCAACCTGCGACTTGACTCGAACTCCTTCTACTTCTGACGAACTGCTCTCAATTATAATAATGATGCTAGATTCATATTTTTGTGCGAATATCTTTTATTCAGGTACTGGGATCTTCAACAGCTTTATTCGGCATGCTTTGAGGGCACTGCGCCTGAAGCGCGGCGGGGAAAGCTGTTGACTCAGTCCAAAGCTTGGCACTGAAAGAGTTAACCAATCGGGACCAAAGTTGTTTTGTATCTGGCGGCCTTAAGGCAAATATTTTTTCGTTCTATCCAGTACCAGATTCCAAATGAGCTGTGGTGAGCAGCCATGGTAGTTTCATAAATTCGAGGGTTTTTTGTTTTGTTTTGTTTTTTGTTTTTTTTTTTTTTTTTTTTTTTGCTTTTGGTCCACAATGAATTTGTAGTCCTAATGCTACTTGCACTTATTATCATAGCAGGCCCTTGCACAACATAATTATTTGGGTCAGACTGTGAATTAAGTTTTATTCTGATAAGTCACTGTAAGACTTAATACTTCTGCCCCCCACAATGCCAACTATTTTAGAGCATATTGGGTCTTGGCTTTGTGCGAATTCTTACAGCTGTCCGTTCAGTAACATTTGCCTATTAGGTTTTGAATCGATGAAAAACCAGCTTAATACATGTAAAGTAGATCAACACTTGAGCTTTCATCGTCACTGTTCCAGTCAGGACAAGAGGGACCTTATTGTTTGCAAACGTTACACAACGTGGGACTGTTGTAATTTTCATTCGCACTAGAATGTTTAGAAGGAATAGCAGAGAACATGAGTGGTGAAAAAATTAGTTGTCAAACGCACAGAATTTCTGTGGAAAGTAAGAGAAAATAACCTGATATTGGGATCAAATGTTGAAATTGAAGAGGGAAGCAGTTCTGGGTTAAGGCCGGCAATATGTTGTGTTGTGGTAAATATTTTTGACCATTTGCAACATATATATATATATATATATATATATATATATATATATATATATATATATATATATATATGTGTGTGTGTGTGTGTGCGTGCGTGCGTGCGTGCGTGCGTGCGTGCGTGTGTGTGTGTGTGTGTGTGTGTGTGTGTGTGTGTGTGTGCGTGCGTGTAAAGTAAGATTTGATGAATTTGTACAGGGTTTGATGTTAACGATTTTTCTTACGTCTTTCCAAAGCACATATTCTCTAAACTTCAGACAAGCATAAGGATGAAATCTCAATTGAGCTCAATATTTGTACTTATCCCGCCTATAATTTACTTCCCACTAATGATTACCTTAATGTCAATTCCTGATGTATTCAACTCGACAAACGCTTACGATGGTGAAAGTACAAAGTTAACACAAACTACTCGTGACAAGATATTTTGGCTAAATGTTTGCAACGCAGAAAATAAATGAAACATGGAGTTTATATGTAAATACTAGAAATGGGGTATTGTGAAACTTCAGAAATTCCTCACATAGAAATCATCACAAATTTAAATATGCATTTCATTTTTAAGATTAACTGAGAGACATTTTAGGCAAAGACAAATAAGGTAAGTGGTAGTATGGATTCATCGGATGTTAATACAAAATCGAGGCAATTTCAGCTTTTTTTTCACCACTTCTGAGCGAATGTTTCCGACTTTGCCACAATACACTTATGAACACAGCTAAATAATGTCATTAAGTCATTGGAGTGTTTGATCCTGACCCTCTGACGCCAATACAATGGAAATTGAGTAATAGATGTTGATTCTACAGGAAATATATGGATTGCAGACTTTTTCCTCTTTTTGCACCTCTAACAATTAAAATGATGTAACATAGTTGAAGCACTCACCACCTACCGCAAATAAGATAATAGATTATCGGGTACAAAATTTTGAGCAAATGGCTTGACCAAATACGGTGACATTTCATGGTCATTAGACTATTATATACTCTGGGGAATATAAAGGTAAACAATTCTATTGGTTCAACATATGGTGATATTACAATAAGCTTCTGTAGTAAATATAATGCATAAGTATTGAGTTGCATAACATGGTGCTGAAAAAATAGTTTTTTGGCTCAAACTTGGAAAAAGTTTGGCCTGGAACACGAACATAAAGTCAAATATTATTATAAATATTATTGTAATTGTTATAATGTGTTGTGCAACGATTAATAAAATATGTTTTAACCAAACCTAGGACAAATGTATGTAACCAATCAATGGTGCTTTCAAATCTTGATAGATTAGTAGATAATATAATAAGAGGGGTGCAAACAGACATATTTTCCCTACCACTCATGGTACCAACAGCTGAAGAAACTTCACGTCTAATGTGAAGTAATACTTTATACGGTAACACAAAAAATCATATCTGCCTAGGAGTTAGTTTTTTATTGTTTTTAATCATTTCCTTGGTAAGAAATTTCACGTAACTGTGGTCATTTTGTTAATAATTCATATCGATCACATTTTATAAATAAATTTTGAAGTTTCTAAAGTAATACTAGTACTTGAAATCGTAATACCATGAAAAGTATACCATAAGGCAGCAAAAATCCCAGCTTGATTGATATGTCTTTTGTAATTCCTGTGCATGTTGTGTGTAATTAAGGGTGTCTTACTTCTGTAGAAAACCACTGGTATGGCACATCATACATACTATTTGGAGATCCGGGTAGAACATATGTTTCAACTTTACTAAATATCTTTTCATTGGTTATAGAATCATTTGTTTCGGCGCACATGGTTTTCTCGATGTTTTATCTTTCAATTTGTGTGAAATTTCAAAACATCAGCTTTGAAAAACAGTTGCAAAAATGATCAATTTTTCAAAAGAAGTCATTGTTAGATATTCATAAAAACAATCAAGCAAAAGTGTTATCTTTATGTTCTGCTATATGTGATCTTACTCCTTTAAAAAGGGTAACTGAGCAGTCTCTCTAACTCTTGTGACAGTGGATACAAACTTAACCATCATTGCCAATAAATTAACTAAATACTACTACATTTATTAAATCCATGTGCCTTGAACTGAGAGAACACGGCTCAGACTTAAATTTCTGATAAAAGTTAATTTAAAATGTTTTACAGCAGGAGTGTTAAGACATATTTGAAGGTTCCTGGTAAGTCTTGTTCAAAGTGATAATATCAATTGAAGGTATCAGAGCCATAGGTCAATATGCTCTGAAAATCACATCCCATCAATATTGTCTTTTTATTATTTTCGGTAAAAGATATTGGGGATCTCTGATCATACCGAGTAGCTTTGTGGTAACCTTTTTATTTTGTAAGAAAATTAAGCCTAAAATTGTTCATCACAGTGAGCATCTGTCAAAAGTCAAGTCAGGTGTCAATGTTTATTTAGACATGATAATCCAACTTAGCACCAGCCACGGTATGTGTAATGAAGCATGATTTTCCATTATGCATACAATAACTGGTCTAATTAGGTGCCCGTTTATTTAGCAGTATAAGCCACAGTCATACTCATGATCAAAAGAGCATTGAGCCCTTTACATGTGAACAAGCAAGCTGAAACCACATAATGGATCAAGCTTATGCAAGATAAGAACAGAAAGTTATTTCCAATGTATTTAAATGTTTTTTCACTGTGACAACACATCCAATGGAAAGTCTTTGCATGATTATACCGTAGACAAAAGAACAATGTGAGCGAGGCAGTAGATTTCATGTAATGGCCTGTTACTCTTTCAAATTTTTTCTCTTACCTTTCACTGCAGATATCTCCGAAGCACAATTTTTGCATGACATTTTAAATTTTGTGACTGCCTAGCTCAAAAGTATTTGATCAGTGCTTTCAAATTTGTGGCATTTGGAAGATAAGAATGTCATTTAGGAAGTCCTTTCTCAGTTTTTAGATATTCCGTTGCTTTATATGACTTTTGAAGCTCCGAAGATGAAGTAGTTATCTTAGCCTGCCAAAAAACCATTTGAATGATCTTAGAATAAAAACGTTCATGTTTAAAGAAAAACCAAGAATTAACTTATTAAGTAATGATTTAAGGTACAACTAAGCAATCTTTCAAGCTTGCATCTGTTATATGTTTGGAAAAATCTTGTCGCAAAATGTAAATGAGACTCCTTCACGAAAGCATCGCTTATGTTTGACCATAATAACTTACAACCTTTGTGTTCACGCGAGAGAAAATTACACATCTGTGCAAAACAGAAAATATATTGTTTAATGAGTGTAGATAAAAAATACAGTCACTACAGTGCATCTAGAATAGAGCACCCCAGTAGGAGTCAGGATAGCTCTGCTACCTTAAGCAAAAATTTTAACACTTGCTTCAAATGAACCATGTTTCTGATTCCTGACTAAAGAATCATTAAAGTAATGATAAAGGATATTAAAATTTATGTACTTATAAAGTGCCGGTATTTGGCCATTCATTGGCCATGCACTAGCGCTGAACTGATTCTGTGACACATAAAATATATAATATTGTGGTCCTCCTTGATATTTAATGACCTGAACCACCTTAAACGTTCATTATTGTTCACAGAAAAACAAAGCAATAGTACCATGTATGAGTTTGTTAAGGCACAATACTGAAAAAGGGTCTTGAAAGACTACGAATGATATTTGTACCAGAAAAGAAGAGTTGCGTCAAAGCAAATCTGTGTATGTGACCAAAAAAAATTTGTTGCCTTGTACACTCCAGATGAAATCGGAAAAGCTACATGACAGAACCCATGCAATTTCAGGAAAAAAAGGTAGCAAAATGAGGCTGTTGGCTTGAAAAAATATGCAGATAAAAAGAAATAACAGACAGAAAGAAAGAATTTTCCATACAACAGAATGCCATGTGCGAGCAAACAAACAAGATTTGCTCATGTAGTGAGAGACTGAGTTGATTCAAGTACATTTTATTGCAACTTTGAATCATTTATGCATCGCTGTTGACCCTACAACATGGACTAATGACAAAATGGTGACCATAAGGGAACACATCAAAGTGTGATCTGGCATGAGCCTATTACAGATATGGCAAGCAAGCTTGCTATTTTTGCTTCCAACTTGCATTTTTTTACAACTTCACTGATAGGGCGACACTGTTCAGATATTCTGGCTTTAGTGGCATCTCAGAGCTTAGCTCTGGACGAAATTGAATGATGGAGAATCCTAAGATGTGAAATCGAAATGGCTAATTTGCACATAATACTTTTCAAGATAGATACCTAGATAGATAGATGGATGAATGAATGAATGGATGGATAGATGGATAGATAGATAGATAGATAGATAGATAGATAGATAGATAGATAGATAGATAGATAGATAGGTAGGCAGGCAGGCAGGCAGACAGACAGACAGACAGACAGACAGACAGACAGACAGACAGACAGACAGACAGACAGACAGACAGACAGACAGATAGATAGATAGATAGATAGATAGATAGATAGATAGATAGATAGATAGATAGATAGATAGATAGATAGAAAAGGTATACGCTGGCTGGTGGTTTAACTAAAATAAGCTATCCAGCTAGAAAGGGTACATATTGGTTCAGGGATAAGTCAAATTGTTCATATCTGAACTTGTACAATACAAACTTTGTAATTAAGTTTAGTTTGACAGGTTTTCTTCATTCATAATGAAGCTCTGGATTTATAAGCAAAACTTCACGTATTCAGCTAATTCATCATTTACCATTTTCATATTTATTCATTATTATGTGGGTTGTCTTTGCTGAATATGTAGCTTAGACAAGGAGCTGCTACTCAGAGAGACATGGATATAGGCTCCGAAACATGATCTGAGTAGTTACCTGATGAAGATCCTTTAATATATTTAGGCTAATACAGCCTATATCAAAATTCCACGGGGGAATGTGTGCTATATGGACAATAGTACTTCCATATGTATATAGGTTAGACAGTGACAGGTTCGCTTATGGAAAGTAAAGAGTTTGGGCTGCGGAATAGGGTAATGACTACAATGCGGTGGTTGTGGACAATCAGACACAAAAACAATAAATAGACAGACAGACAGACAGACCGACCACCCGACAGACTGAAAGAGAGATAGATAGATAGATAGATAGATAGATAGATAGATAGATAGATAGATAGATAGATAGATAGATAGATAGATAGATAGATAGATAGATAGATAGATAGATAGATAGATAGATAGATAGATAGATAGATAGATAGATAGATAGATAGATAGATAGATAGATAGATAGATAGATAGATAGATAGATAGATAGATAGATTTATCTCACTGAGCTGTAAAACCCAACAATTTGAACTACTTATTCACATAAAGTAAGAGGAAGAATTGTGTTTATGTACTCTCCCTTTTGACTGGTATGACTCCTGCCGACTGGGGATAGAAGGTGTGTGTGTGCATGTTTGTGTGTGTGTGTGTGTGTGTGTGTGTGTGTGTGTGTGTGTGTGTGTGTGACTCATGCATAACAGTTAGTAGATAATTAGTTGAGTTATTCCTTGCCTGATCAGTAAGGTGCTACACAAACCATTCAACCATGCAGTCCCTGGTGAAACCGGTGTCAAGGCTTCAAGTTGCCTTGGAACTTGGGAACCATCTCTGTTTGGCTGTTTGCTGTACAGATGGTGAAGAAAGAGCAGGCATTTGATACCCCCATCTTTTTTCCAGCTTCCAGGGTGTGAAGTGCTCTGTAGCTGTCAAAATGTGAAAACAAAATTTGGCTTATTCAATGATTTAAGACTCGGGAGTCAATTTATGCCATGGTGACATTTCTAAGTGTGACTTTTTATCCACACAGCAGAACATACTACAGCCTATATCTATAACTGGCCCCTCTCTATTGGCAGCCACCATACAGGGTGTGGTGTATAAAGACATTCACATGCATTTGCTCCTTCAGTTGCATGTTTTGTTTTTCTAGCGTATGAAGTTTCATGCTCAGGTCAACACTTCAAAGAGAACTATTGACTTTTCCAGATATTAGCTTGCTCTCCACTCAGAGAAAACGTGTTTCCTAGAAACCTCCTGATACCCTGAAGTGCTCTTTTGAGCTACCAGATGCCACTAGCTACGAGACCACATCAGTGTGTTGCTTACCAAGCTTGCCACATCCTGAACTGAACTTTTTTCCACCCAATGTCCCCAGCAACCAGGCCCATTTCGGGGGGGGGGGTGTGAAGATTTAAAAGGCCCTAATTTGCATATTTTTCAAAATATTCACTCCTCTTTGTAAAAAGGCTCGACTTCACATACGGATGTATAATTGTACCATTTTTGGAATTTTCCTTGTATAATAGTATCCGAAAAAAATGTCTGACAAAATCGCTGGTAGAGAAGAAAAAGAGAGAGAGAGAGAGAGACAGAGACAGAGAGAGACAAAGAGAGAGAGAGAGAGGAAAAAATAGAAATTGAACAAAAACAGAATGTCTGTCTTGGCACACAGACATAATTATTCATATTTCTTGCTACCTTAATATTATTTATCATCAAAAGAATTTAACTTTTCTCAGGAAATATAAGATATAATGGTAACTCTGTGTACAGAATGACCTATTCATATATATATATATATATATATATATATATATATATATATATATATATATATATATATATATATATATATATCTGTGTGTGTGTATTTCCTGTATTCATTACTCTGTGGTAAGCTGCAGACCTATCAATATCAAAGCGACCTACTGAGTTTGTATTACTATTATACTTCTCTTTTGTACGAAGATGTATATATATATATATATATATATATATATATATATATATATATATATATATATATATATATATATATATAAGTATATACATATAATACACTCATTATATATATATAGTGCAATTGACCATGGTTTATTTCTCTTTTCCAGGTTTTCTTCAGGACAAAGATTTTAATTGGTGAAGCTGCGACCATACAATACTTATATGCTCAGGATTTTTAGAATATTCATTACCAGGAAAGACACTGCCGATCTGAACAGGAATGAATATAAAACATAAGCGCATAAATAAGATTGGTATATACATATGCTACAATGAATTGGAAAGTTTTAACGATCTTATCAGTCGTTAACATTATTTACATCGTCCTGGGCGGGACAATATTTCATTTTCTGGAACAGCCCCAGGAAACAAGCGCACGATCTGCAGCCAGGAACATAACGAACGATTTCTTAAGTGAGTATATGCATGTAATGTAAGATACCATATTTCGCCGTCGTTTGTAATTTGTACAGGCAAAAAGTTGAAACATACACACATAAAAGAAAACACCCACCTTTAACAAGACGATGAACATATTTGGCGGAAACAATTTTGCATCAAATTGAAAAAGACTATTAACGTTTGCCTGGACAACCAGTAAGGGTTTTGGCCAAAGGCCTAACAAATTCAATGTGTCCGTGTGCAAACGGAGATTAAATCCTGCCATTCGCAATTTCAGAGCGCAGAATTATGAATATTTCAACACGGAAGTTGTAGTAGTAATAATTTGTTTAAAGTCTCACCTTGGGTGGTAATTAATCGCACGAGAATATATATTATATAATATTCTGCATTAGTCTATCAGTAGCCAATCAGCTGTCTCTATTTGTACCACGTGCCTGCCCTGTAAATGTTATATTGGATCGTTATATTGGACAGCTCGAGACAATTCCCATGCGCACGTGACGTCATAACGCAAATTCACTGGGGCTTTTCCCTAGCTTCAGGCAAAATGTGTAAAATTTCAATGGGAAATAAATTTTGTGATTTAACTTTAAAGTGTTTCAGACTTCTATATTTATACAAGGAAAATCATACAAATTGCAGAATATAACAGATGTTGGATGGCAGGTCGTCCAATATGAAGTTTACGGGACTCTGAAACGTTATATTGGGTTCGGCTTCGCCTCACCCAATATAACGTTTCATGGTCCCGTAAACTTCATATTGGACTCCCTGCCATCCAATATCTGTATAATATGACAATACTGAATTACAGAGCCACGAGCGTTGATCAACAATCATGTGATAATCTATTTTTTTAATTTTTATAATACAAACAGGAGCAACGGTGCTCTATCAAATATTTGTTGCACGGGAGAGCAATACACTTCCGTATACTAACACTACATCTACATATAAGAGCGCTGTTATAATAAACCAAACACAGAACTATATTAAAAAAACATGATTGAAAGGTGTAATTACACCAGCAAATGGCGAATTGCAGACTGGAAGAATCAAAATTCAGGTTAGCGGCCCTGCAGTTTGTATACACATGATATATATGTAATGTCTAATTTGTATGTCTAAAAGAAAGGCATTATACACCCACATCCACACTACACCCATATATATATATATATGTATATATATATATATATGTATATATATATATATATATATATATATATATATATATATATATATTATATATTATATATAAGGAGAAAAGAAAGGTATTAAAGACATGGAAACCAAAATGGTGATGACATGCCTAAGGATGATCATATACTTGTCTTGTGTAGCACATTCCATGCAAGGACCTATACAACATATTTTCAGATAAATTTCCATGTGCGAACAGCACCGATGTGGAACTGTTTATCGTTCGTATCATCAAGGCATACGACGCAGGAATACTGGCGACTAATAACGCATCTGGACCATCTAATTGGGACATCCAGAGCGCCATATTCTTTTCTGGTACAGTTGTCACCACTATAGGTAATTGGGATGAAGTATGCATCCAACACTACTTTTTCAAAATGACTTAACTTCTTGCGGAATCAAATATTCACGCTTGACCGCATGCTTCGAAATTGAGCAAAAATATACAAACTGTACTTTTCTTTTCGTTTTCAGTTTTGCCCCGTGTCAAATTTGTCAATATTGTCCAGGAATATTGTTAATACCGCGGTTTCAAAGTGACTTGATGAACATTGCGAAGATTTCAGATTTCACCTCGGCATGTGACCTGTCCATGACTTGACGGGACTAAGCCAAATACACAATTACCTCTACGGAAGTAAAGTGAAGTACCGTTACGGCATCAAAGTACTACTAGTATTGACTTTCAAAAAGTTGCGTCGATAAAAATTCTTAGTTGATATAAACTCTACATTGAAATGTTGATTTCATGATCTGCACGCTAGGAGAGCCAAAATGCCGAGACAGGGCCACACTCGGCACTTTTTGCCGAGAAATGCCGAAAAAAATTGTACAAAAATATCTGTCTGGGCATCTCTCGGCAATTTTGCCCAGAAACAACGAGATCATTCTATTTGTCTACTTTCTACCGGCATTCGGTATTTTTGCCGAGAAATGCCGAGGTCTCCTGCACTGCTCTTTTAGCCTAGGCATTTCTCGACGAAAATGCCGAGGATCGCCGAGGTAAAATCTAGGGAATGCGAAAATGCCGAGGCATGCCGACCGGAAGATGATATTACACAAGAAAAAATAGCAAAGTGGCTCTAATTGACAGTCACTTAAATTGTATTTCGAATGACAATCAGTGGATCTGTATCAGCCAAAATAAATAACGATATCATTGAAAAGTTTCTCTTTTAAGCCTTTGACATGTATAATGCTAACAGTTTTGCAATACATGTACAGTGGAACTTGCTACGGAGACCTCCAGTGAGAGAAATTTATTTTGACACTGTTTCATGACACTTATGTAGCGGTATTTTAAGACCACCCTATGAAATCACATTTTCCTGGCAGAGGATGGTCTTATTTAGAACGTTCCACTGTGTTCATACTTTTCAGGTTGGATCATTTTTTTCTTGTGCCCACAAGGAACTGTGAAATATATTGATGCAGGCATAATCTATTTGAAGTTTTACCTCAATTAGCTTCTATGTAAGAGTGGAGTGTATGTATATAGTATTCTTGTTTGAATCTCAATTTAAAAATGCATTGTCTGCTCCTCTTGTATTTGTTAACTTGGTGAAAATGCTGCTTATTAGTAGGTATCAGTGATTCTTGTGACCTATCGTTGTAAACGAACTTTTACAATCAGTCGTATCCTGCAATGGACACGTGATCTCTGTCTTGTGTTGCATTACAATGCAGCACAAGACAGATATCTGTCCCTGAGATATGCCTGCCAATACTTTTCCTAATTTCTTTCCTTAAGTGCTGAAAAATGTTAAGGTCCTTACCCCAGCTTTTCTCAGCAAAAATGCTGAGGAAATCCGAGGTACTGTTCTCTCCACACATCACCTCGGCATTTCCTGACAAACGTGTCCAGAAATGCCGAGGCCAGGTCTTCTCGAAATCTTCACCTCGTCAATTTTGAGGAATAATGCCAATGTAGTTTTCTCCCAAGATTTTGCCTCGGCGATTCTCGGCATTTTTCCCCCAGAAATGTCGAGGCTACAACAGCAGTGCAGAGGACCTCGGCATTTCTCGGCAAAATTGCTGACGAATTCAGAGAGAAAGCCGACAAAAAGGATGATCTCGCCATTTTTCGGCAAAAATGCCGAGAGATGCCGGGAAAAATTGTATCAATTTTCTCGGTATTTCTCGGTGAAAAGTGCCGAGAGTGGCCCTTTCTCGGCGTTTTGCCTCTCCTAGTGTATACAAGTCTATGATATGGATACTAAATGGAACTGTCCGATATTATCTGCTTTAGTAAATAATTGCAAAGTGCATTTGATAAAAGAAAGCACCGCAGGACTATCATACTTTTTACCACCGAACATTAGAATGATGAATGTATGCTAATGACTCATGTGTAATCTCCGGTTCTGTTCTCATCAGGTTATGGTCACATAGCGCCAGTAACAAGAGGGGGGCGTTTGTTTTGCGCCTTCTTCGCTCTGTTTGGTGTTCCAATGTTCGGAGTGATGTTGGTACATTTGGGTAGCAAACTCAATGAAGCGACGGGGAAAATTGACAAGATATTCGTATGTGGCATATTTAAGAAGAGGCCTAAAGTGACAAAATATTGTCGCGTGTTGCTGCAAATAACAACTGCATTGCTGCTTTTCCTCTTTATCCCGGCTGTCATATTTTTTGTCATAGAGGGTTGGACATACAGTGAGAGTCTGTATTATGCTTTCATTACTCTGACCACAATTGGCTTTGGAGATTTTGTTGCAGGTAAACAGTCTGGTGATTATTTAACGGGTTTATTCATTTATCAAATTAACAAGAGCTACCACCCGCATCATTCAATATGGGTAGGGTATGCTGACTTCTTGTGTAGTATTTATATCTGTCCATTAAAGGTCAAATGTCAAAGTTGACGGTAATTTCCCACATTTTAGCATTAATGTGTACATCAGGACCACATTTTTCGAACTCGAAAGAATTTTTGTATGATTTTACCTCCGGGATACGAAAAAAAAACGTCTTTTATCACCCTCACCACTGAAAACATTATTGAGGTTTTTGTCGTATTTTGGCCGCCAGATGGCGCGCTTTGTGACGTCATTCTTGTCAAAGCGAGTGGGAAAGAAGATGGCGGAATACATGTTTGACCCTATGTTTGGTTGGGAAGATGATGAAGAGAGTAGTTTTGGACCACAGGTTATATTCAGATCCGTTGTAAAACCGTACATGTACGAGCCCTTAGCAAAGAGGAGACATATTGAGGAGGTGGCGGTGGTGCCGTGCGACTCCGAGAAGGGGGACCGGGGACCCAGAGCCGGAGGACACAACAGATGTTTCATGGACATGGTATGTGGATTATGCTCAATTTTGCGAGAGGAACATACGACACTCGGACAGAGTTTTGTAGATTTTTCTCGTGTCGTGTGGTCACAATAGCGTACACTAAAGTTTCGTATCGAATTAAAGTTATACAGATCAACAAATTCCGCGTAGCTGGCAATGAAAGACGTGTGTATGCTGGGACATTTTTCCATTCCCTTTCTCGGGAGTACCGTGCCCGTGGAAGACTTCAGTAAAGCCCTTTGTCTCGTTTGTAAACTCGAGTTTGTCTGTATTTTAGATGCCATTGGTATTGTGCATGTGATGATACTTATTACAAACGAATTACATTTTTTAAAAGCCAAATCTGACCGAGCCGTCTGCACAGATCGCGAGTAGCTTGGAGTGGGGCAGTAATACACAAGGCCACACAAGACTGGCTACCGGGTCACGCTTTATCGCATTGCACAATCACTATTGCTAACAGTGATAATTAGTTTATGATGGGCGGGAGGTAAACGGCAGCTACTGTTCTGGCAAAGTAGAATACACAGGCGTGCATACAAAGTCAAATACGGTGCTGAGGAACGACTGGGTAAAGGAAACGCTATGAATTGATCGCTATGAATATATTCCATATTTATGAAAGGGTTTTTAAGTGAGAGCAAGTATTTCCCACCCAAATACTGTCTTGATGGGTGAAAAGTTCGTAGCAATTTTCAACATAGTTGTTGCTTCTGTAACATAAAAAGTGCGAAGTGAAAAAGCAAAAAAAAAAAAAAAAAAAAAAAAAAAAAAAAAAAAAACACAAAAGGGGGGGGGGGGGGGGCATTCTGACAATTTTGAAACCCAAGCCTTTCATTCAAAGCATAGCTAGGAGGCAGTGAGGCTTATTCAGACTATATGAGAATCCAAAAGCTTTCTTTCTTCTCTTCCTTCCTTTCTCTTTATTTTCTTTCTTTCTCTTACTTTTCTTGCTTGTTTGCTTGCTTTCTTTCTTTTTCTCTCACTTTCTTTATTTGACTTGCACCAAAAAAAAAAAAAAAAACCACACACACACTTGGCATTGTGACAATTTAAACCATACACTAAAACTGTCAGAAGTTTCCTAAAACCTTTTTCCTGTTCATAGTAGAAATAGTGGTGAACTGTGATTTTTGTCACTTGTAGGCAGGCTAGCACAAGTAAAGAAAGAAAAAATTATCTTGGGTCTGACAGCCAACATTCTGAAAAACTGCTGGGACTTTCCAAGTATTGATTCATTATTGAAGATCTACTTTGTAATTCAAACATATAAAATATTACCCTTTCCATTCCACTTTGTTGAAGATAAATTTATGTTGCCAAATCTTTCTTTGTATGCTTAAAGTTGATGGTTAGTCACAGCCCATATAGGTCATTTGAAACAAAAGCAAAATTAATCATGAATGTATAAATTCAGAAGTATTTTGTGTAGCATTACTTTTTTTGAACTATCAGTTATAAAATATCAGTTCAGTCTTGGATGTCATCTGTAATCTAATCTCACGTGGAAGCAAAGGAAACATACAGGGCAAGTAGGATGAGGGTGGGGAATATACTTGCCAAGATACTATTATTGGTGAATACAATATAAAATACATTTTATCAAATATCAACCATACTAAGACCTTTCCATAGGAAGGTTACTGATTGTGCACCAAGGTATTTGGAATAACAAACACATTTGTGTAAAAAAATCACATTTTATTCTAGTTATCTCATCAGATCTCTGACCAGTATGTACAATTTTCCAATATTTACACTTTTTTCTGCAGGTGCAAGTGTACACATTGTGTACCAATGAAGACAAAAGAAAAGAGGAAGTGCTGCTGGAACTATCTGCCAGTGAAAGCCTATATGGACATATTTGCTTTGTCAGGCCTCTCGTGTTGGCTTGCAATAGGTGGGATTACGGGCTCGGACTGTTGAAGTTGAAGAACGAGTTGCCTTGCAAGTCGGTAACTCGGGTACTGTGTCCTCAATCGCAGTACTTCTTCCGTGAGCTCTTGAACATATGCTGTAACAAAAACGATAATAAATTGACAATACTGCATTATTTACAAGTATCAGACAATGGACCCTCAACTTACCACAATATTACCAGTGAAAAGCACAAGGACCTTTGCCTCCAAAATACTGATCAACATGTGCACTTTTTCCAGTAATTCATATTTGGAATAAATATTACTATATTTGGTTCACAATGCTTCATCCCCTAGATATATTTACACGTACAATATGTACATTTTCCTTTCATCGGCTTTATTGTTGGCGCTCCCTTCTTTGCCTTGGGGAAAGACACACCGTACTGAAGCTCTCCATCCTTAGTCCTTGCCTGTTGACGTCTGCTGTTCTCGTTGAAGTGAAGGCGAGCCAATAGCAACCTGTAATTACACCAGAAATATTCAGCTGGTGAATGGAATAAATGTATTTTCATCTGATTGTATTAATTAGAATTAATATTGACATCTACTGTAAATACGTATTGGTACAATATTGTCTCGAATAAAATGTGTTCAAGTGAGTGTAATAAAGGTTTTCTCAAGATACCTGGTTTTGTTTCTGCCATTTTCTTTCTTTCTTTTTTGTTTGTTTTTTTGTTTTTGCTATCTGCAGGCGTAAGTTGTGTAAAAAAAGAGAGCTATTTTATAATAAAAGTAGAGTACCATGGGACTGCAAAATGATGTACATAATATGAAAACATAATAATAATAATAATAATAATAATAATAATAATAATAATAATAATAATAATAATAATAATAATAATAATAATAATAAAAAGGTGATTGTGCACCAAGAAGCATTTTATTTCACATTTTCCCCTTTTTTCGGCACTTACTTGCCTACTGTTGTTACTGAGTGAAAAATGTTATACCATTATGTAACTATCTGAAATCACTATATCTACATTTATCAAGTAACTAACTTGAAAGTAAAAAGAGTTTTTTCTGCAGTTCCTAGTAGAATAACCTTTTGATCATCCACAAATGAATAGTCATAAAAACATTATTTATTTCTGTACACTGAAACATGCTTATCTGGACTGGCATAATGTAAATTATAATAACCTTTGGTGTGTCCACATGGATAGGAGCAGATAGATGTGGGCCTGTCGCATTGGAACTATGTACAACTTGGTCTGTCCCTTGCAATTGAGTACCAGTTTGCTCTGTCTGATACTGATAGGCCTACCCCATTGAATTCTAATACAGCTTGCTGTGTCCCTTCAGTTACCTGTTCTTGCTATGGTCTGGTCGTGTTCTGCAATTAGCTAAACATAAAAATAAAAAGTCCGTACTGTATGAACACATGATGAAACTGTCACTTCAATAATAATCACAACTCACGAGCACAAAACCCAACACACAAAATGTAACTAATATGGGCAAATAAACATATTTATTGTTCACTCTAATCGACAGTAAAAGAATTATGTTATTTGTATATATATACATTTTTGGTGTTGTGCATAATCGATGTAGGCCACACGTTGGTCTTACTGTTGCCACTGAACGTCGTCTCGTGTTTATGCTGTTGCGGGAAACTCAGTTTGTTGTGGTGATTGACCCAAGACAAACAACACCTGAACATGAAAGAAAGGGGACAAATGTTTCATAACAAGATGCACAGAACTGGTTGATCGAAGGCTTGTACAGAGGGAATTTAGTTGAACCACCACTTTATTTGTGGTACTTTAGATGAGGACATTTTTCATTATTTTTCCAGTGCAACAAATATATTATGGGAAAAAGATTATCCTCAAAGCAAAACCATGCCCCTTGCAGCTTTCTGTTAAAAACCGTGCCATTTAGAATACCAACCAAAACCAATTCAATAATGCCCTAGAGTTAGTGATTACATGCAGTTCTTTTCTTGCAGCCAATTACCAATAATCATAACATGCTGCCACGAATAATGACCCCATCTATTTGGAAGACATTTTATCCTATAAATTTGAGAGGATAGTAAGTTACTGGATGCAATAAAGCAAATTACACTACTCACCTTATGGACATTAAAAATCGTGTTCATGACAGTCCTGCTAATATTGTGGTGATGCTTACAGGGAGCAATGCTGATGAGGGTTACCGTGGGTGGTACCGCCTGTGTCTGGTCGGGTGGATCATAATAGGATTATCCGTTGTGGCTATGGGTATTAGTGGTGTCCAGGAACTAATAGATCAACACTTTCAGACTAATGCAAACAAGGTTTTAAACCATTCTGCTTCGAAGAACAAGGATACGACAGATGGGGATGAACAGGTATGGAGAGGGGTTATATTCGGGTTTTATTATATTACAGAGATTTAAGTACTTATTCAGTCAGATACATATAATGCTATAATTGTCGTCAACAACAAATTATCATTTCCCTTTTGATGAAAATGTGCTTAAATTATGCCAAATCAAAACCATTTCCACTTCATATATTCGCACATATTTATAGAATTACAATTTTTGCTAACTGTTGTGAAAACTACAGTTCGTTCATTTCTTGACAATAAATGTTTCAGACTGAGCCAGCTGAGGAGGCTAAAGAAGAGACGGATCCAGACAAAATATAAAAACACCTGTGAAAAAAGACATGGTATGGCCCAAATTTTCAAAAAAAAGGCCGAGTTCTTCACTCACTGTGGCATGCTATGGATGAACATGTCAATGACCATCAGTTTTTTCCTGTCGGTTCCACATGATGAAGATATACTGATAAAATTGTGTTTCTTCTGTGTCATATTGGCGCAAGAAGACCAGGACATGTAAACTTCAAATTTACTCCATCTCTATCTCACTTTTACTTTATACAAAAGTTTCATAATGAGGTGTTTCCTAAGAGCTTTGTGTTGTCTGAGTAAATTTTACATGGAAATTTAAGCTGACAGCAAGTCATATAATATATACACGCAAGCCATTACTCTGTCAAAATGTGACCTGGTTCTACGTGCCTAAATCAGTGTGTCAGAAATAAAAGTCATCCTTTCACCCTTTGGATTGAAAGTTTTCAGTGAGTTAATAATGGTAAAAGAGGATGAAAACAAATAAAAAGTATGGAAAACTGTTTAGAAAATGATTTATTTGAATCATTTGTAATCCTTACTGGCGTTCTACCAACCAAATTATGTTTACTTTGCATGTAAGTAGTGGGAAGTGGTAAGTAGGACCAATAGCGTAACACCTCTTTAGCCATAGATCATAAAAAAGACATCATCAGTGTCTACAAATAGATAAGGAGCTGGGCCAAAAATAGGGTAAAACTGGGAAAAACACATCATGTGTTTTGATGCCCTAGATATTGTATTAAAGAGGGTTCATTTTGCAGTTGGTCATCAGTTGTTCTGACACTATCCAAGGGAACAGATTTCCAGCTACAAGAAGACATACAGACCCCTGGAGATACCTACTACAATCCAATTGACTGAAAAGACTTTGTAGGAAGTGAGACAAAGTTATTTTGGCAAACCATACATGACCCTGGGAGGAATCCAGGGGGAGTCTTTCTATCAGCTGCAGCAAAGCGGACCCTAGCGAACTTCGTCCTACAAGTGGCAGCCATTGTGAAAGAAGGGACTGCAAGGAGATCTATTTACATTTGAATGGACTTGTGCTATTGGCAGTGTTCAGTTTCCAAAACAAATGTTATGTGGGGATGCACAGTATTGATGCCAAAGGTCAGAGAGTCCAAAGTAGAGGGATCAAATTGAACTTACAAGAATGAACTGACCTGGTGAAGAACATCCAGGGTATCAACCATAGCATGGACCAATTAACACAGAAATAATCTGAAACCTTGAAAAGACCTCACCCAACAGATGTGAAAGAAGCTGAGACCAAGAAACAGAAAGTTGTTCATCCCTGACAGTGTACTATTGGAAATCTGTTTGGTTCAATTTTGCGGATAGTACAGTGAGGAAAGCAGACCATGAAGATGATATGTTTCTTTATAGGAGAATCATGTCAGAAATACATTGATGATCTTCAAGCCAAGCATGAAGACTGGGTAGATAGGCCATTGGGGGATACAGCATACTCAAAACAAAAACCAGAACCATCTCAAACCACTTGATTAAGTGGCTCTACTTTTACCATCTCCAGAAAAACATACTAAGCCTGAGAGAAGAAAACTGTGACGCCTGTGAAATGAACAAAGTGTGGGCAAAGTGACCATACAAAAAGTCGCATCTGCCTGTCAGCATGGGAAGACAGTATGGACAGATATTTTGCTCAAGTCAAAGTCACTGTCATGTTTTCAAATTGCTCGTGCTTTGAAAAATGTTATGGGTGTTCGAAACAAAGATGTTACTCCTGAGCTCAACTTATTGTCTGTAGCACTAATATCCAGTATGCTGGAAGATGATATGATTAAAAAAAACTCAAGGAACAGGTCAAAGACCTTCTTGAGGACTTTTTTAGACTCTTTGATGATCTCTGTCCTAATCTGAGAGAATGGACCATGTACCCTGTTCCCTCTGATAATAATGTGGACGTATGTGACTATTAATTTTAAATGATCATATATGGTGTACAAAACATGTTTACACACACATTGTCTTCTAAGACCATTAAAAATATGCACATTCATTTGCCTATCATTGTTGTCTTTATAAAACTTTGCATGTGCATGAGTAAAAGTTCAGTTGTTTGTAAGCCAGCAAAAGGTGGAACATGCTTCAGTTCACAAATGTGGTGTGTATAACATAGCTCCAATGCGAGATTGATTTGAAGTATTTGGCCTCTGTTTCCTACATATGGAGCACAATCCCCACAAAAACAATGGTCTCATCTGGAGACATAAAGAGATCAGAGGTTACTGTATGCTCTCCAAACATGGCAAGATGACAATACAGTGGTGCCACTTCCTATACCACTAAGCTGAAGAAGAGAGTGATATGCTATGCTTGTCTGATCCAGAAGGTCAGGTCTCCCATCCACCTCTCTATGATACAGGTAGCCACCATGTCAGCAGTGCATACTTTGGGTACGTCTCTTAATCTGATACAAGTTGTCAAGACCTTAAGGGCTCAATATGAACCAGAACATTTTTCCGGCAGCCATGTTTAAGTGAAATGGTATTCACTTTACCTGTTTCAGAAGTGGAAAGGTAATCATGATGGGTATTAATAGCATGACAATGATAGAAACTTCTGTGATTCTAGCCATGTTCGAGTCGAAATGGTTCATATGAGTACACACCACCACCACCAGTTGCTGCTACCACCTACATGCTATCACCTCCACCAGCAGTAAGCGTCCATAAGCAGGGTGAGTGTTCAGTACAAGCCAATGTATTGATCACAGATACGCATGACATACTATTGTCAAATTTGAGATGAGATTTTAAGCAGGGTTGACAGCCTTAAAAGACACCAATTGATCTCAGGAAAAATAAAATTCATAACATCAAGAAAACCATGAAAAACGAAACTTTTTGTTAAAGAAACGCATTCAAGACTGTGGACCGAGATGAAACAGAGGAAGAATCAGATGAAGAAAACAAAGTCATGGTTTGTTTCCTGCTGAAATAGGTTGACCTATAAGATGTGTTGACCAAAGTATGTTGACCTTAATGCAATGACCTGCAAAAACATGTTGACCAAAGTATGTTGAACTGAGAAGTATGTTGACCTCCATTTTATGCTTATGGATATGAGAGCATTTTTTCCAGAATATATAAGTATTGCAAACAATACAATCACCCTGAACATCATGGGATGATTCAAAAAGAGCTGTCCCGTTCCAGAGTGTGGTAGACAAGGGTTCCTTGACTTGCCAATTCATCTTATGAAAGTGCATGGCTAGAATCAAAACGAGAAAAACAGATGCTTACAACAGGTTACCAAAAACACAAAGCCACTTAATACAGCCCTACAGTCTCAAGAAACACAAGATATCACTGCAGAGAAACTGAGAACATACTGATCAGACAAGATAACCAAGGCAATGGTCACCAGGTCAAGCAAGTCATGATAGAATATATACAACAAGTCATGCAACATGAAAAGATTGGATTCCATGAAGAAAAATTGCACTTGATTACAGGGTTTGTGAATAAAGTAGTTACTCCATTAACATCATCTGATGTAGAAGTCTGTTATTACATGTAGGGTGTTTACAAGTAGAGAGGCATGTGAGCAAATATCATGAGGTATGAAAAATTAAGTTACAGCACATCAGAAACAAGAAGGTATGGTTCAAATGGGTCACGTTTTTTGATGACATGGCCATGAAAAAAATTCTTCACTCATCCACAGGGTATACATCTCAGACAAAGACCCAAAATGGAGCAAAAACCCCAGAGAGCCAAACAAGCCCACCACTAACCTGGTCAGCCCTCTGGCTTAGACATTGGAACAAGCTAAAGCCGTTACAAAAAGTAAAAAGAAAAATGAAGAGAGAGCTGCAGAATCCTTTCTGTCAAAACACAGGAAGGGAAAAATACCAGCCAAGGAAAAAGACCATGCAAGATCAGAAAGAAGGAACGATACCAGATTCCAGGACCCCAATATTGGAAATAAATGGCCAGATGTGGACAGACTAGAAATATTTGTTATGCAGGGACACTGTGTTAAAATTACATGTAACAGAAAAAATGAATGGTGCATTGTATGATGTGGCAACAAAAATACTATCATCTTTGTTGTTTAACATAGGAGTAAGTTGTATTTTATTTTCCTTTATTTTATTTTATTCATTTCACTTTTATCTTATTTAATTTTTTATACTTTTTTTATTACTATTTGTTATTATTTACTATTATTTAAGGTTATTTCATCTTCCTTTATTTCATTTTTTTACTGCACTATGCTGTGACTATTGTTAATGTAGGCAACTGATTTGTCTATGACATTACCTAAAAACTATTTATGAATAGTTAAATGAGAAAAAACATTACCTTGACCCAGTGAGGTCTTAGAAATGAATAGCTGTCAGGTAACCTTACCTTCAGTGGACTTGTTGATAAGACTTGATGCGTTAATCTGGTGAAAACTCAGAAGCTTTGTGTAGTCTAGAAGTAACTTGCCAAAAAAAGGTAGCAGGTATGATGATGCATGACAATTTTTTATTCCTACTTGTGTAGACTAGTGCAGGCCTTTATGATTTTTGCAACTAGCCAGTAATATCTGACTGCGTTTGGACGTATCTGCCGACGTCACAGGTGAGCAAACAAATTTCTTTTGTGTATATGGATTATCATTTCATTGTAAGTGGTATTTAAATGATGATGCAAAGTGGACAGTTTTTCCCCATGAATGGACATGCCCTGTACTTGATATGAAGCATTTCTTTCTGAGGCAAAAGAAAAACACAGGCTGGATATGAGACAATTTTCTCATTGCACACCTAAAATATATTAGTATACATGACTGCTTGTCTCTGGATCCATGTACTTTTTTTTTTGGGGGGGGGGAGGAAGTCGATGCAGCATGTTGGATTTTATCTGAACATCATAACAGCGCAACAGGGTCCTGGATTTTAGTTGTCATCGTCATGCACCTGATGTCTCAATACCTATGGAGTATCTTTGACGCCAGACCTTAAATGGAAATGAATTTTGCATGATTTCTTTGAAACACACATCTGAGTTCTGAAATGGGTTGTTGATGAACCATCTTTGTTACATGGTTGGGGTAGTCAGTCTATGTGTATGTATATATATATATATATATATATATATATATATATATATATATATATATATATATATATATATATATATATATATATATATATATATATATACAACAGCACCAGCGACTCTCAAGTCAACATCATCCTGAGGATTTGTGTGGAAGTGAACCTGAAGTAGAAAAGGTAGGCCTATCTCATATTAGATAATACCTTATGTGCATATATTAACTGCAACATTTATAGCAGTGCATATTACATGTACTTGAACTAGGTTTTACACCAGGATGCAATCCAAGACGAGTACAATTTTTTGTGGATCATTCTGCATAAGTAGATTATGGACTCTTAAGAAAACGGGAAAGAATGTAGTGACGATGCAAAGTGGACAGTTTATCTTCTTGACTGGACATGCCCTGCACTTGACATGAAGCACTGTGTAAGGTTGTGTTTGTCTCACCTTACTAGACGGAACCTTCACGTTAGATGACCTGAGGCTCGATGGCCAAGGGTATGGGCGCTGTTGACAGTACCCTTTGGTACTATATGTACATGGATTTTTCCTCTTTCAAAATATATGAGGACTAAAGACAGAGACAGCTGCGACACTTCCAGGACATATATTACCGTGAAAGATCTGTAGTATGTGACTAGAGTCTTTGTCCTCAGCATTTGCTGAGACATGTAGAGATCGTGCATCTGTGGGCATCATTCATAACAATGAAAGTAACGGAAGACTGATGTACATGCAAAGACTCCTTTTGATTACAAAAGGAACGTCAATTGTATTGTATCAGAGCTATATGGTTGGGGTATAGTCTGTGTGGACATGCTCAGCGCAATAGCGCAACATGTTACCTCTCCAGGAGTAAGGGAAATAAAGACACCTTGGTTCATTTTTAAGTGAAATGGCCTAGTAGATATATTTATATTAAAGAAGTCATGAATTGGTTGCACTTGTGATGATAAAAAATATTGGCTGAATAGAATTATATTTGAAAGCATATCTGCTTTGAATAAAAGTCAGCCAGACCTACTCAGGTACAATAGCTGGACTCTCGCTCACAATAGATTGAGTGGAGCTAATCTTTGCTTTTGTCCATAGAAAGTTCAGGTCACCTTGTGTTACATAAATTGAGCTGGGTCTGATTAAACCCATACTTGGCCCAACACGTCCAGTATCCAACTATATCAAATCAATTTTTAATTATTTTTATGATCTATTGATTAAGAAGTGCTACTTCATTGCCCCCATAGACCACCTCCCACTACCCACGTAGATCTACAGTTTTGCCCAAAAAAACATTCTTTGAGATGGAACAATAGCTTTGATCCAAATTAGCTAGTACTGCGAGCTACTGCTGCAACGCAGCGATCGCACCCCGGCTCTGTACTTGGCAACTGGCCTTTCTCCGTTGCTGGGTGGGTCACTCGATCCTCGGCTGTCTCACACGGTTCTGCCATTGGTTTGTTGTGCGTTGTTTTTCTGTAATCGCCCATTTGTTATACGGATATAACGTGGGCACTGGGTGTTCTGGTGTCGGATCTTTACCCCCAACAAAATGTCTCGAACAAATTCTGTCAAATTTGTCTGGTGGTTCATAATCTTCTGGTCTTTTCACTATATTCAACCACTCCCGTTGTTTCTGTGTTTCTTTGTCGGAAAACCGTGGAAAGCCACCCCTTGCATCCAGGGATATTTATCCAAGTTACCAAGTTTTCTTGTGTTTGGCTTACAGTCAGGAACTTTTGCAATAATGTAGACTGTCATTGTAGCTTGTAAATACTTCCGTCGTGCATTGGAAAATAACGATCAACTTTGCGATGTCATTTCAACAAACATAAAAGAAAAATGTAAAAATACATTAATGAGTGATGTAAATGACTTTAAAATATTGCATGTTTGAAACAGTATAATCTTTTTTAATTCATTCATTGACACATATACTATAAATTGTACTCGCTGTAATGGACAGAATTCTTGATGTTCAAATTTATCAGCTTGACAATTAATGCAGAATACGACTAATTATGGAATCGGCTGGTGCAAGCTGGTCGGTGACACTTTGGCCCATTTGACAAGAGTTTCACTTTCGTCGCTTTTTGACACGGATGGCACATTTGGTGTCATAAGCCTTTATCAAGACAACATACGTGAGAATACAGAGGCATTTGCTTGCACCCTGAAGTTTTCGCATTTCCTGCAAACTCAGAGTCAGACTCTTTTCCGCAACTGGATGAGTAGATTGTCACAAAAGAGTCTTGTTTTCCTGCTTTTATGGATAGATGAAGATTTCACTCTGGGGTTTTTTGTTTGTTTCTCTTTGGTTGTGTTCTCATGTCAATAATAATACACTTGTAAAGCACTTCACAGTCGTCTTGCTGCTCTCACTCATTAGGTATACCCGTGACGACGCCACCCTGATGCGCTAAAGATGTCCTGATTCCTGACATTTGCAGGGTGGGTCAGGGCGGGTTGTTTGATTGTTATGTCACGAGTGCTCTCGCTGGCATATGTCAGTTGCACAACTGAGCATCTTGTAATGACTGAACCAACCATATCCTTGGGCACACTTGATGGTTGCACCCCTAAATTGGCCACAGAAGGCAGCACAAAGGTGTAATGTCTAATGACTAGCACTGTAGGATTTGGCTTGAACAGAGTGGTGGAATTTGTGGTAGGCTAACATCCGTTACATATAATTTTAATTCAGATTATGCCATCACAAAATAGAGTGATTTGAATAATTAATTTTGGGCATAATTTTTTTCTGGGGTGGTCGGAAATTTAAAGGTGGTATTGGGTGCGGACAGGTGAAAATCCAACATGACTGCGCTCAGGTGGGGCAAAGCCAAAAGTTTGGTTTTCATCATATATGTTAATGCCTCTTATTTTGTAAGTCAGACTTGAACTTAATTGGTGATTACAGTCTTCATTAAAGTTAAAGCTCTTACTCTCAGATACGCTAGGATGTGTTATAATGGCCGCCTATGGGAAATTCAATTTAGTGGTGCCACCTGATTAGCTGCACCGGCGCTTTCAAATTTTTCACTGATTATATGGTCTTCCAATATGTACATTGGTTTTAGCAGCAGAGTATGTTCGATCTTATTTTTGCATTCGCGTTTTATGAACGAGTTAAACGATTTTAGCTTTACTTTACCAGGTCACATGTCAAGCAACACTCAAAGACAGCCATCAGCTATGATATTGATATTGCATTATATGCACAAACGAGAATATATGAGAAATTGGTTTTTTACCACGCTTTAGTTCATCCCTTGGCATTTCTCCCAGAACCGCCTGTTTTGTTTTAAAGCCAGTTTGTGTGCTTAATTGGATCTAATTCAGTCTACACATAGTGCTTCTGGCGGCTTTGTTTTGATGTGCCAACTCAGATAGGCTTTTGCTTGTCTTTGTTAAAACGGCAACATATTTAAAGTGTGTGTGTCAACACACACTTTTCTGTTTTTCCTGAAATTCTTCATTTATTTCTTTCTTTTTTCTTCTTTACCAGCAAATTTGTGCGACACTTTTCTCGGACACTATTATGCATAGAAACTCCAAACTTGGTATGATTGTACCTCCATACAAGGAGTTTGACCGTTTTATACAGATGAGTGAAGGTGTTTAAAAATTTGCCAATTAGGGGCATTTGAAATTTTAAATCTTGAATATCTTCAAAAGTATAATAGATAGCGATGTCATTCCAAGTTCTACTAGCGGGCTACTGACCATTGTGCATCTAATGGATTAAAAACAAAGGTTGTAGCAATTTAAATTATGCTAATTAGCAACATTTGAAATTTTAAAACTTGAATATCTTCAAAACCATTAAAGATAGAGATGCCATTTTAACTTTTACTAGGGGGTTATTGACCATTGCGCATGTAATGAATCTAAAGCAAAAGTTGTAGCAATTTAAATTCTGCTAATTAGCAGCATCTAAAATTTTAAAACTTGAATATCTTAAAAACTATTGTAGACAGAGATGTTATTTCAATTTCTACTAGGGGGCTGTTGACCATTGCACTTGTAATGAATCTAAAACAAAAGTTGTAGCAATCTAAATAATGCTAATTAGCAGAATTCAAAATTTTCAATCTTGAATATCTTCAACACTATAACACATAGAGATGTCATTCTAACTTATACTAGGGGGTTGTTGACAATTGCACACTTAATGAATTAAAAATAAAAGTTGTAGCAAATTAAATTATGCTAAATGGCACCATTAGAAATTTTAAATCTTGAATAACTTCAAAGCTATGATAGATAGAGATGCCATTCCAACTTCTACTCCTGTGTTATAGAATTGTTGTACACTGCCATACCAGTATGCTTTGAAGACACACACACTGATTTGCTATGCAGCAAATCATCTTTCCTAGTTCCCAATATATTTCCATACCAACGAACGAATGCAGTTCTTGACATCACACAGACACGTATCTTTAGCGCACCCCAGTGTACCATTGTATGAACTGAAACGTCCTGCATAATACAATATGGCGTACTCGCATACGCTTATTTAAAATAAATATCAATGCTTCATTGTGTATGAAAGCTGGTTTTGCATGCAGGACAATCGTCGAACACGAGATACTTTGCTACCTCCGAGACGCCCAACAGTAGGTCTATATTAATCCGAAAGATATATTGGATTATATATGCCAGTTGCGGCTTAGTAAAAAATAAATACTGTTACAATAATAAATAGCAAAATTCAATAAGACGTTAACTGGGTTCCACGGGGTTCTTTCCTATTTAACATGGCCCTTACTCTGATCAGCGATCTGAAAAACGCTTCAACAGAGCAATTTGGTTTAGGAAGGTACGGTTAGCGTATCATTTTACAAGCATCCATTAAGTCACTTCGCATCACTATGTGAACACATCATTCTGTGAGTATCTTTGAGTACTAAAATAGCTACTTCATGGAATGTAATTGTTTTGGTCCTCTCACCAACCGTTATTTAAACAGTGTTGTCACTGCCCTTGCAAGCCACTTTGGCACGAACACTTTTCGTTTTAACATAGCTGAGCGCATGCAGGTAAAACAGGTAAAAGTGTCAGCCACAACAAGCGGGGACACCTTTTTTTTTTTTTCTGGGAAACCCTCCGTGGTTGTGGCAAGCAGAATTACCTCATTCTGCACGCACTTGGCCGTATGAGTGTTACTTCATTCATTTAAAAAAAGAAAAGAAGGTAAGAGAAATCTTTCCCCGTATGCACAACTGGCACTTCAGTTCGCTCGTATTAGTCTAATTTATTCCATATTTATGTTTGAGCAGCTTTGTCATGTGCGTTGAAATTGTTATGAAATAATACAGAAAATAGAAGTTATTCTCGAATACAAAAGCCTCGTGCCGAAAGGTGGAAAACACGACACCATCTTTATACCAGGCAGGGCTAGGTCAAAATGTAACGTCTCATCGTCACGGCTATCTTGCGACGATGTCTGGTCACAACTCCACTGGGGAACGAAGAGTCAAGAGCAAAGCATCAAGTATTGCTGATTTTGTAAGTCGCAGATCGTGTTCAGATTTGCAACGGCTGGATACTTCTATAAAGAATGACAGTACATTTACTAGGAACAAATGCCAATTTCCCTATAAGATGGATGTCAGTGTTCACGAAAGTCCTTTTCTTACGTTTGGATCGATTTTAGTGTTATAAAACGTGTATAAATATGATATAGGCCATACTACTATGGGCCGTATAATAAAGTCATTAGAAAGTGCTATAATAGGCTTTCTGTTTGGCAGATTACCCATACCGGAAGAGTGTCTATAACCGAAAGAGTACCTATAACCAGAAGCATATCTATATAGTATAACCGGAAGTACCGATATACGATTAACTATTATGGGATAAGCTATTTTTCGGGTAACGGTGGCGTCATTTGCTATCAGCGAGACTGCTGAATCTCTGCTGGAACATTTGGCATCTGGTGCAGGCCTTAACAAACATGAGATAAACAGATCGTAGCATGGTTTGTTGTCAATACGAATAAGATCAACACGCTCTGGGTACCATATAGCAGAACTCTTTGCTCACTTGTTCTGCATATATGGCACCCATTGCTCGTTGATACTCTTCGTATCGACAACAAACCATTCAACAAACCATGCTATAATCTATACGATCAAATAACAGTACTGTATGTGGTACTTCTAATAATTAAATGCTGCACAGCATAGAACAATGACAAAAACATTTTCACTTTTATGGGCACATGTTAGTTAAATCAAGATACGATGATAAGCGGGTGTACCGAAATGGATTTAGTAGCCAACCAAATAAAAAATGAGAATATATATGCTACTTGCATGTTGGTTCATGTTCACCTTGGTACAGAACATCGAGTTATTTGTTATGCAGTTTCGCAACTTTGTGCTTTTGGGATGTTGTC
Organism: Hermodice carunculata; assembly: GCA_964020975.1. Classification (NCBI taxonomy): domain Eukaryota; kingdom Metazoa; phylum Annelida; class Polychaeta; order Eunicida; family Amphinomidae; genus Hermodice; species Hermodice carunculata. The sequence goes on along the minus strand of CAXHWN010000989.1, from coordinate 62,641 downwards.
AAATAGTTTTACCAATATCTATAATTATCTTTATACAAACACACACACACACACACACACACACACACACATATATATATATATATATATATATATATATATATATATATATATATATATACATATATATATATATATATATATATATATATATATATATATATATATATATATATATATATATATATATACATATATACAAAGCCACAAAATGCAGTGCATGTCATTTCACTCGTACATATAATTTGGGATCATGTATAAAGCACAACTAATCAGTACAGGTACCGTCATTTGAACTTCACTGGGCTCGAGAAACCAAATAGTACACCCATCCTGAGTATGACACATTTCACAGATGACTGGAGCATTTGCCTGAACCTCATCAAGGCGTTTTTGTCCCACAGTACATCTTCACTTGGGATGTAGTCCTCTTCAAGCAGAGTGTCTCTAGGGATCTGACATTTGTGTGACAAAAAATTAAACGATTTTCCAAGTGAGGAACGAGAACTTTAAGGAGCATTTTGGCGCATGTATTTACTCTCTTCTTATCACTATGAATCGTGGTGTGTATGAATGTTAAAAGGTCCCAAAAGCCAAAGATTCATTTTTGTTCAAAGTGAAGTTATAGCACTTTTGTGAAGAAAATGTGCGTATGCACAGAGAAAAACAACTTTATTTGCAAGAGAATTTTCTTGCCCATGACGGGCCCGAAGTTGACAAGTTCACGTACCTTTTTGGCAATGAAGCAGGCTCCGAGTCGTGACGTCACGGAAGGGAGTCAATGTGATACGTTAGCGGACAGGCATGGAGAAAGCATGAGCAGTGGCGACGCACAGAATAAGCTGAATCTCAGTTTTAGCTGTTCATTTTCCGAAGAGGACCTCCCTGAGTATGAGGGGGAGATGTAGGGCCAGGAAGGGAGAAGGACAGAGAAATTCAGCCTTACTGGAAGGAGCCACGGGCTACGACAAAGCCGGTCAAGTTTGCCGGCGCAACTTGTGCAGAGGCCAGCCTTAAAAATATTTCTGTTTCGTATAACGCGCCCGGTGTGCGCAAAACGTTGCGGTTGGAATATTTTTTTCAACAGTGCAATTTTTTTTTTCAGGCTTGATTTAACGCTATTCGCACGCCCCGTGTGGCAGTTCTGTAAACGCATATCGTTTGCGTACCTACCAATACCATGAATGCTATCGGTACATCGTAGTCAATTTGCGTATACAGTATTGGCAAGTTCCTTGCAATAAAAGGTGTTCCTAAATCAAATTCAAACGAAAATTTTAATATTTCAAATCAGAAATCGAGTGTGCGCACATCATTCCTACAACTGTACACAAACAGCTGCTTTGGCCATGTGGTCTGGCTTGATTTAACGCTACTCGCACGCGCCGTGTGGCAGTTCTGTTAACGCATATCGTTTGCGGACCTACCATGAATGCTATCGGTACATCGTAGTGAATTAGCGTATACAGTATTGGCAAATTCCTTGCAATGAAAGATGTTCCTAAATCAAATTCAAACGAAAATTTTTATATTTCAAATCAGAAAGCGAGTGTGAGCACATCGTTCCTGCAACTGTACACAAACAGCTGCTTTGGCCATGTGGTCTGACGCACAACACATCACCCGATTGGTCAAATGAGTCACATGCAAAAATGAGCCAATCACGGCTCGTGTTACAGTGTTTTCATCATGGCTTCCGCCCATTGAACATGTGTGAATCTGCCGTGATTTACGGAGGGAACACACAAACGGGAAGCTTTGTTTATATTGCAGCATGCGAAAATAAAGATTCCAGTGTTAATTGCAACAATTATTTGAAGTCACAGGCAAATACGCAAAGGTAGGGGATAGCGGGAAAAGCCGAATGTGTCCCAAATCAGTCCGTGAGACTGGGTCAGTTCACCCCAGATCCAATCCACGCTGTCAGTCACTTGCGTGTGACTGGAAGTCATTTCAAGGCACCTATTTTTTCCAACACTGTTAGAACACACCGATAAATGGCATTTGATGTTAATTTGCAGATGAGTTCGCCATGCAAATTTTTTATGTATTTTGACGCTGCTTTGAAATCGTTGCCGTTGGGGCAGATCACACTGACGGTGAGTAGTGTGACCCCGCTCAGCAAACCAATAATTACTGCCGTAACGTAACGTAATCGTATGTATTGACTATTGTACGACAGTGAAAGTGTCTGCTTGTGTTGACAGAGATAAAGTTCTGAGGAATACAACTGCGGACCAAGTAATTGTTTAAACTTGGAATGTTTATCAATTAGCGATTATTATCACCTATCGGCGCCCCACGCAAGTGCTGCGAAAGCTCTGATTAGACCCCCGTAGCCAGCCTTGCAAACAACTGCAACTTGTAACTGTGTCATAAAAATTTGAGGAATCGAGTTCCCAGCGAAAAAAAAGTTGGTTGCCCGACCGGGCAAGTACCTATTAATTTTAACTTGCCCGAGATTAAATCTGACTTTACCATGGAGCATTAAAACTCTTAATCCACGTCCCTGCACATACACACAAAAGAGGTGTGTTCATGATTTGTAATATTTACTCTGAACCCTCATCATACACCGTCACTATTACACCCCTCCCCTGCTGTTGTCAAGTGAAAATTAAAACTACACATTTGTATTTGATATCTTACTCTTTTTCTGCTGTGATATTTTAAAAAAGGGCAACTTTATAATTACGCTAATCCTTTGTTTCTTGAAGCCCTGTACATGTACATGTTTAAAATAGCAAAAGACCCACCCCAATTCAAGCCAAGCCGAGGTGTATTTAGAGTAGGGCTACTCTGTCTCAGCGCCAGCAAACCAGCCTGAAGCATATATTGTTCCGCTACAACCTCATCTGTGGCAGAGTCTCTTGCTTTAATGCAGATTTAATAAAAAATTTTCAACCTGGAATCTTGTTAATCTTGTATCAATACTAAGTGCATCGGTCATGATGCCCATATTGCAGTAATACATAGTAGGTATGTGTAGTTCAAAAAAAAAAAAAATTCAAAAAAAAAAAATCCTCCCTGCCTCATCAAATTTTTCAAGGCCCTGTTATACGAAACAGAAATATTTTTAAGGCTGGCCTGAGTCTGTGCCCTGCACTGACCATGCCTAGCTGTAGCTGCCAGGGAAGATCACCAAAATTGGCGCTTGGGAAGATTAGACTGGTATTGTTAAGGGACGCTTATTAAAAGTAATTGTGCGAAAATTCCCATATGAGTGACCGGTTTACGTTAAGGCAGGCCATCTTGTGCGGTTGCCAATAGCCAGTACCGGCCACAGGTGCTCGTAGCGTATATAATTAGCATATATGGATATGAAGGCGAGCAGAGTTCTACGGCCATCAGACTGTACCCCCCTGAAAAGAAAGGTTTGAAACACTGGCTCTTTTCAGTGAAATAACAAACATACCTTTGTTCCCTCTGTCTTTATTTTTTCCGTTTGTATCCAACATAGGCAAATAAAATTCACACATTCCACTCAAAAGTATATTTGTAGTTTGTTCACCGACTTTCAATGCAATACTCCGAGAAATATTGTGATCTGGTCTTTCTAAATGTCCCCAAAGAGCATCTCAGTTCCAGTTCGGACAAAAAGTCACCACAATAGGCGCCAATGGGAACTACACATCCGAAGCGAGTTTGGGTAAATTTGTCCATGCGAAAGTGTACTTATGGGTGAATTCGCATTCCACGTCTACGTCAAATAATCCTGATGACTGGAAAACTTATTTTCCACGCTGTCAAGTAAAGAAATCGGCATAAATGTTCGCATTCTACAGAGCCCAAGCGGATCCTCTACTACCGCGCATCCATTTGCAATTGCGGTTCCGCACAAAAAACGGATCTTCGCTCTCATTGGCTACAAGTGTTAAATAAAAAATATTGGTCAGTATTTTTAATTGGCAACAGTTAGTATGTAGTCCCTTAAATGTACCTCCATATACCTCTAAATATTGAATATGAATAAACACTATTATACAATGATTTTTTTTTCAGTTAAACTTGTTAGAATTTTAATTGATGAGGTGGCTCACCAAGTGGATTTTGGAGGGAAATCTAAAAAAAAAATTCTGAAAAAGAATGGTTCAATGGAGGTAGTTATTTGCGAGTGCCATATCAACACGGTTATACAGTATAAGTACTGAGTCGGCATTTATTTCCAGAATCGGGGACTTAAATCCACCAGCATTAAGGAAATGCCTCAAATATATATTTCATGTTCGGAACGAGTGGGACTCGAACCTGCAACCTTTGGCACCAGTCGCCTAGCTGAAATGGGAAACACACATATCCACTCGACCAAATCCCCATTCTTAAAAAGAATGGTTCAATGGAGGTAGTTATGTGCGAGTGCCATATCAACACGGTTATACAGTATAAGTACTGAGTCGGCATTTATTTCCAGAATCGGGGACTTAAATCCACCAGCATTAAGGAAATGCCTCAAATATATATTTCATGTTCGGAACGAATGGGACTCGAACCTGCAACCTTTGGCACCAGTCGCCTAGCTGAAACATGTGAACAAGTTTTACACATGTGAAATAAAATCACAATTACACATATGTGTGAACCCTTTTTAATATGTCTTAATTTTTTATTTTACATATGTGAAATTCTTTTATACATATGAACAAGTTTTACACATGTGAAATAAAATCATAATTACGCATATGTGCAAACCCTTTTTAATATATCTTAGTCTTTTTCACGTGTGTGTAATTCTTTCTCACATACGTAAAATATACAACTATTTCACATTATGTGAGACAGATATTCACACATGAAATATTTTTGCACATATGTGTATTCAAAGTTTTATTTCGCATACGTTTAAAACAATTTCACATTTGTAAAATTGTAATGATTTTAAGTTAATAAAAGATTCGCTCCAATGAATGCTCCCTACTTTTGCCATGTGCTCAGTGTGGGCCCATTATAAAACAGTTCTTTTACCACTTTACATGAACGCCATGATTTTTTTTTTAAGTTTACCGCCGTGTATCAAACACATTGTTATCACCAAAAGGTCCTATGTTTGTCGCAACAAATTATGCTGGCCTATTTGATAGAATGCAAAGAAAACGAAGGGGGAGATAGGGCAATAATAACTGGGCTAGCCGACTGTCTCATGCTCGTTTAGGTGGTCCAAGGACCGCCCTACGTCACGGATGCATCTCGCAATTGTAGATAAACCTCTATCTACTTGGCTGCAATTGGTGTTGGTCCCACAATTGTCATGCTTGCGTGAAGTCTCGTAGACACCAGACGATTGCTAAGGATCAGTAGTTTTCAGCATCAAGCACTTTCTTCGCGTTTATTTCACATATATGTAAATCTTTTTCAGACATGTAAAATAAATGATTATTTGACATATAAGCAAACGAGTTTATACATATGTGAAAAAATTTACACATAATGTGAAACGTTTACCAAATATGTACAATAAATTATTTATTTTACAAATGTGTAAAACTATTTCACATAATATGTAAAAGAATTTCACATTTGTAAAAAAGATTTACACATATGTTAAATAGTTTTGCATATGTGTACAACTATTTTTTTATTTCACATGCGAGTAAAGAATTTTACAAAGGTGTAAATCTTTTTCACATAATGTAAATTATTGATTTTTACATGTGTGAAAAAATTCACATATATGGGAAATTCGTTTACACATATGTGTACAAGAATTTGACATATGTGTATATCTTTTTCACATATCTGAAACAAATGATTATCGCAAATATGTGAAAAAGAATTACCTATATGTGTAAAAGTTTTACGCATGTGAAACTGTTTTCCACATATGTAGAATGCAAGTTTTATTTCACATGTGTAAAACTATTTCACATATAACAAAAGAATTTCACACATGTATAAATCTTTTTAAATATGTAAAATAAATTTTTATTACACATATGTGTTAAAGATTTTCATATATGTCAGACAGTTTTATACATATGTGGAAAAGATTTTCACATATGTATAATTATGGCAGAAATGCTAAAACGGCTTGCCATACATGACCGACAAAGATTTATGCCACTTTTCAGGTACAATACTTTGTAAAATACGTCAGTTTGTATCTTAATCTGAACTATATTTTATATATTGTATCTTAGGGACGGATTATCATTTAGCAAATGGGTTAATTCATTTGTTGTCACTCTAAAACACGGCATGATGTAGGCCCACTTAAGTTTGTACAATTATTGAATACGCACTTGAATTCTGAATATCAAACATTAAATTCTTTGATTTTGCAACTTGGTTCCAATCATCCGCCTGCTTGTCTGTCTGTCCGTCTGTCTGTCTGTCTGTCTGTCTGTATGTATGTATGTATGTATGTATGTATGTATGTATGTATGTATAGATACCTGTATGTAGGCCTACCTTCGGACCACATAACCTTCAAAACCAATGGATTTCGGACAAGTGGACCTTTGAGACTATACTTACAGTACCATTGCTTATCTCAGATTTAATGCACCGTACAGTACCATTGCTTATCTCAGATATAATGCACCGTATGGTCCTGCAGTTTATACGTCACGTTACTTAATTTAAAAAGAGCCGGTGCTGGTAAATACTTGGATATGATATGCAGTTTCATGACTTGCACAACACATACTAAGGCTGCCACGTCTGCGTCTGTTATAAACTTGAAGCCAATTTGCGTGTTGGCATGTCACAAAAATCCAATTTTAGATCCTAATATGATACAGTGTAACCTGTCAGTCAGGAAATTGTTAAATATGGATGGGCTTTTTGCAGAGGTTACTATCAGAGTGCAATCGACATCTTTTATGATCTTCAACCAGTAGTATTTTATATGAACAAGGAAAATGCAACAACCAAGTAAACAATTACTATAACTGTACGTGCAGGTCAAATCAACAAACTCGCAAATCATACAAACTTGGCATATAAACCGTTTATTCAACATTCTGCTATAAAAGCAAATGAGCAATCTGTGTTCTGGTTTCAACAACATGGTTTAGAAAATATATCACTATTGAAAACAGATAATGCAGGTGGCCAGGATGAATCCACCTTTCATTTTTGTCTCTTTATTGTGGACGCAGAACGGTGCATCCTCCTGGCTACCTCAAGAGGGGACAGGTCCAGCTCAAGCTTTCCAGTGATCCTTCCCGTCGCAAAATCAGTAGTCTGTCGTTGGCTATCCTCACACCAAGACATGCCGACTGTTATTGGTGTCCCGTGTGTTGTCAGCACGCCCTTTGTACGCAATATGCATCCCAATGATGGACACACCTCCAGACCAGTTCTTGATGGTATCTCAATTTCAGGCCAACTTTTTTTCTACCCTTTACTGCATCATAAACTTAATAATCAGTACCATGTTTAACGCGCAACTCAATTATTAATATGCATTACATCTCATACTACCCTGTGTAACACCAATAGGACTGCATACATTTTGTATTCCTTAGAGCATATTACTTAAAAATTAAAGGCCAACATGCAGTTTATGGTTTAGTCGATACCAAGACAGTCGTACTTCTGGGGCAGGATATTTATATTATGTTTTTTTTTATAGTTTCAATTATATTGTAAAGGGCATAGGACAGTCTCGCGGATACCAAAGTATACCACTGGCTAAAAGAAGCATTCTTCTCCGACTCTGAGTAGCTTAACTTTAATTTCATGGTTTCCACGCACTTGATCTTAAAATCATCGACCCTGGGCTGCATTACTGATTCATCACCGATATTATTAATTCACTCAAGCTCAATGGTTGTCGGCATCATACTTTTGTATATTGCAACAAAACTCTTTTTTAAAAACGGATGTCTACATCTTGATAGAACGCATTTTACACGTAATATGTAGCATTGATTCGATCGTGTAGGAATAATATATAATGTTGGCACCCTCCAGCGTGTTATCATTATTTCATGAAGTAGCCTATCTATTTGATTATTTGTAGAAATACATCTGAAATTGTAGTCTCGTCGGAGCTTGATTTGCAGGTAGGTTAGGTTGCAGCACACCCGAAGGTCATTTTTGAAAAATAGGTTTTTATATAGGACTGTTAACATTTACCGACAAAGCAAGTCTGTAGAAACACGTGTCGTGTAGGATTTCCATATGAACAAGTATGCTGATTACAAGTACAAACATGATTGCCATAAAATACATTGGCAATTTATGAACTTTTTTTTTTGTTATGGACACATGAAGTTTATACTTACATTAAAGTTATCTCGAGTTTATCAATAGAACACGCAGCGTTCATGCAAAGAACACCCGACAAGCATACTGCTTTCAACATGTATTTATGGCATCTAAGCTCCCGAGTACTTTTAGACAATTGATCAGTTTGCCCAAAGTGCCGCGCGTTTCTTTTCTGTCCTGTCCTATATAATCTATATTCACTGATATTCATACTGTGCACTTGTCTCAAATTAAGCGTGCCTAATTCAAATACAGACATCTAAAATGTTGCCTTTAGGGATATATTGGTAGCATAGAAGCATCTAGATATATTTTTTTACAAATTTACAAGAAAGACAAACACGTCTAGATGTGTAACATAGCCAAGCAGCGGTGAACATGTTTAAGCATCAATACACTGTGTATGTATGATTATAGATTTGTGTGTATCCATTGCAATATAAATATTCCAGATATCTCAGCCAGCGATATATAGAAATATATATGTGACCACTGCATCAAATCGATTCAAGAAAAATGTTCATTTGAACATTGTTTATCTTTCATATGCCCACACGTTAAAAAAACACCGACAATGCATTTCCCTTGTGTGTGTGTGGGGGGGGGGGGGCACCCGTTTTACAATATATCTTTATCCGCAATTATTTTCGATCGCAGCCATTTCAAAGTGAAGGGTCGCAGCATTGGTAACGAATTAATTATCACACGAAAGGTGTATAAAGGTAATTAAGCCATGATAACTGAAGATTACCAATTAAATATGGACCGTAAGGAACAAATGTGTGCACTAATTTACATTTTAATGCCATGACACTGTAATGACATTGACTAAAAAGAAACAAAATCAAACATGTCAAGATATGTCAATCACACGTTTGAAATCTAAACATCATCATGGTGAGGCAGTGTAGCTTGATGTCACAGAAAAGTGTAAAATCAGCCAAATAGCCGCACTGAAGTGGTAATAGAACAGTATATAGTATGCATTCCACCGACTACATTTAAACTTGATTCAGCTGGTTTGATTTTGCCAGCGTTTAGTTAAGAAACTGTTCTTATGATAAGATCACCTTTTCCTTAGATTAACCTCTTAAGAATGTTCTGTTGGGTTGAGATTTTAAAATTTGTTACTCATTCGTTTTTCTGATGCACATTAGTACTAGCATTTTTTTTTTCATGTAACTTTCTCTTTGTATATACAGCCAAACAGGAGATACTTCCACATATTTCAATGAACGTGATCAGAATAGAGGTTTTTATGCAACATTTTGAAAGAACAGTCTTTTGTTTTCACTCAAATTCATTTGCATAAAAAGAGAATTCAAAACAATCAAATTAATCCTTCGTTGACAGAGAGTCTGTAATACATGCAGTGACGCATACGTGTACGCAAGCATAACTTTCCTGACTTCACTGACAAGAGAGTCATACTTGCTTATCTGAATCCATTCATCTGGTAAAGATGCCAGTATTCTGTATATCAAATGATCTTGTACATACATGTATCGTAAAAGGCACGATAAATGTGCATACAGTAGAAATATTTTTACAGTGAGCACATAGACGCTTGTATGTGTTGGTGTGCCAGGCAAAAATAGGCGAAGTCGTTCAAAACGCGAGATGGCATCATCTTAATTATATAGTTTAAAGTGTTCGGCGATATTGGACTCATCAGCTCCGGGCTCCACATAGTAGGGCAGATTTGGGGGTTCCATGGATCCACATTCTCCTCTCAGGACACAGCCCAGTTCCTCTGCTTTCTTCTTCCGTAAAAACTCCCACTTCCCTGATTGCCTCAATACAGCACAATTATGCCACTGTCCAACAGATAATCAAAAGTAGAATTCTTAATTGAAAATCAAAACGGGAAATAAAATAAAATTTGTGCAAAACAAAACCTGTCAGGCAAGATGCTCAATTGCAAAGCTGTCAACAGATGAATGGAGTGAGGAAGTAGCACACTTAATTTGTTTACATTACGGTTTAACTTGATTTATAATAATAATTTTGTGGTTCTCCGCTTATCTACCTTGGTCCTGCACCTGACAGGTGGCCTTTATGAAAAGAGAGAGAATAAAATAAGCTAGTAAAGCCATGATCCATCAGCATCGGCTGTCATGTTTCCCGGGCCCAGAGCCTATGTAGACATAAGGTCCCCCGCCTGCCCTCTCACAGCTGTGGTGGTTATGATCCCAGGCACTCGTTCCATGTACAACACACGAGTTAAACCTTTTGGCAGCAGATGGTACATTTTCGGCGGCAGGCTGCGCCATCCGGTTGAACCTAAAACTGGGCAAGTAACTAAAGAGTACGACGTAAAATGTTTCCATGTATATACCAGCTCTGTCAAAACAAACAAATACATGTATGATGCATCTGAGCCCACAATAATATTAGCCAATGATTGATTTGCTAGCAAGCTGAAATGGTTTGATTTATTCTTTGGGCAGTGCATATACAGTCACATAGACAAGGCCTACATGTTATAACAGAGGAATCATTTGCAATTGTGGCACAGCTGGCCTATCTTTCTTTTCTCTATTTACATGTACATCAATTTTAACTTACACACGCACATGCCCACATATATGTATATGCACTCACACACAATTTTGCACACATATGTAACACTTATATATGTTCTTATATGTAAATAGGACAGGAAATATAGGCCAACTGCACTTCAATTGTAAATGGTTTCTCTGTTTATACATGTATGTGTCTGTATATGCACTACCCAAAGAATAAACGAAACCATTTCAGTTTGGTAGAATATGATGCCATGCCTAATTCTGGGCTAAGATGCAACATGCATGTATTTGTTTGCTTTAACAGAGCCCGGTATATAAATGGAAACATTTGATGTCATACTCTTGGTTCAACCCGTTTTTTTTTTCATTTTAATTTAAACGTATTTGTTTAAACTGGATAACCTACTAGTACATAAAATACTAAATTTCAGGTTCTACAGGCACTAGTGGGCAACATTCAAAGACTTGCAGCAGATGGCCGCACAGAGCGCCAGAAATGTGATCAAGAAGGGCCTGCTGCCAAGTGCCGCTGCCTGCCGCTGATCCCAAAAGGCCCCTACTTATCTTCGGCGGCAGACTGCGACAGAGAGTGGCAGTGCCTTTTTTAATGCCGCCGAATGCCCCTGACCACAGCCGGATGCCGCCAGCCGCTAGCCGCTAGCCGCCAGCCGCCGCCGGATGCCGCAACCAGCCGCGGAAAATATACCATCTGCCGCCGAAAGGTTTTACTAGTGACACATTTCTCCTTTTACCATATCGCCCATCTACGGTTCAGGCGTATCCCATGTCCTTTTTTTTTTACAGTCAGAGATCGATACTGATGAGGGCTACTGCCTTTCTCTTTCCACCCTACTCCTGCATTTGTGTCAAGTATTAGGGACAAGAAAATATCTCCTCAATGCCCTTTTTAGTTTTTCTGTCCATGGTCCTGTGCATTTCTTACCCCTGCCATCCTTCCTAGAGTGCCCCCTGTTACACATAGAAACAAAGCTACCCGTTCCTCTTCCCACATGCATCGACCTCCTGAACCCTGACAGTCCCGGTCGTCGTTCTGCCGCCCACTGAATACATTTTTACTAATTTCACAACCTGCATCTCACCAGATAAGCCAGTCATAAATCAACTATTCCCTGAGGCAGCGCGTCGTCAAGAGAAAACTTGATTCTCAGAATTTCTTTTGGCCTCGGTATTTGGTCAAATTAACATGTCACGAAATGATACCCTGCCAAACCTATATCGAAAGTGACAAATATTTTGATTCATGTTATAAAGATGGAGTGTCGGCTATATGTTTAACCAAGCTGAAAACACTTCAAGCGCTAGTTTCAAGATATTATATTTGTTTAACACCAAAGTTCACCAAACACTTACGCGCTGGCATTATGTGATTAACTACATTACCATACGATGTTTTTAGTTTCTATGCTGAGCTGGAGAAGTAATTTAATACAAATAAATAATGATTGAGCTCAATTAGCCCGCTTCGCCAAATTATCCAGAACATTTTTTTCAGCATAGCGACAGTTCAAGTCTGAAGTATAAATACAAAACATGTGAATTTGTTTCATTAAAAAATATCAGGTGTTGTCGACCCAGAGAAGTGTAAACACAAAAAAGTACATACTGGGGTGCCGCTGGCAGCGTTGTGATCTAACGCGGGAAACAGGGTTACTCCGATTTTGTCCACATTGTTGTGTGCATGGATGGACAACCGAATGTGATGTGGAAATAGATCCTTGAAGAATTGTCCGTACATCTTATTCTTGTGAAGCTGAAAGCAAACGCATTTGGTTAATGTGTATGGTAAATTTCAGAAAACTTGACCATACCTGTTGTTATGAAGATGACTCAAACTTATGAAACTTTCAAGCATGGTCAGAAATACAAAATTTGAACAAATGTGCTCCACTGAACCCCATCGCTGTTGGAAGATTAGGATCAGCAGTTCCCTCATGGTACCCTATCCTTCTCGCAAACGACCAGGTCAGCAATTTTTATGCCCCCCTTCGAAGAAGATGGGGCATATAGCGTTGCACATGTCGGTCGGTCTGTCGGTCTGTCGGTCTGTCGGTAGACTGTGGTTTCCGCACAATAACTCAAGAAGTTTTAGAACTAGGACTTTGATACTGTACAGGTGTATTATTCTAATCAAAAGCTAGGCGAAGTTCGAAGATGGGTGACCTTGATTTAATTTCCAAGGTCACAGTGGTACCTGAGTTAACTTTGGTTTCAGCACAATAACTGAAGAGGTTTTTAAGCTAGGACTTTTATATTGCACAGGATTATAGTCCATATTTGGGGCTAGGCAAAGCTTGAAGATAGATGACCTTGACCTCATTTTAAAGGTCACAGAGCCACTTTACTGAATGTGGTTTCATGCTTTCTGCATGATAACTTATACCTTGGAGCTAAAACTTTTATATTGCACAGCTTTATGGTTCTCTCTAAGGGCTAGGTTGATTTTGAAGATGGGTGACCTTGACCCAGTTTTCAGGGTCACAGAGAGATTGTAGTTAGACTGTGGTTTCCGCACAATAACTCAAGAAGTTTTTGAGCTAGGACTTTGATACTGTACAGGTGTATCATTCTAATCAAAAGCTAGGCGAAGTTTGAAGATGGGTGACCTTGATCTAATTTCCAAGGTCACAGTGGTACCTGAGTTAATTTTGGTTTCCGCACAATAACTGAAGAGGTTTTTAAGCTACGACTTTTATATTGCACAGGATAATAGTCCATATTTGGGGCTAGGCGAAGTACGAAGATAAATGACCTTGACCTCATTTTAAAGGTCACAGAGCCACTTTACTGAATACGGGTTGGTACCTGAGTTAACTTTGGTTTCCACATGATACCTGAAGAGGTTTTTATACTAGGACTTTTATATTCCACTGAATAATTGTCCATATTCAGGTCTAGGTCAAGTTTGAAGATGGGTGACCTTGACCTTATTTCAAAGGTCACAGAGCCATTTGGTTGAATACTGTTTCTGCATGATATCTTGCATTTTAGAGGTAGCACTTTTATATTGCACAGCTTTATGGTTGCCTATAAGGGCTACTTTGAGTTTGCAGATGGGTGACCTTGATCCAGTTTTGAGGGTCACACACAGACAGTAGAATTCCTTTTTTTTTTTGCACAATAACTGAAGAAGGTCAAGTGAAAATGAGTGACCTTGCCATAATTTCCAAGGTCATAAAGCCACTTTGCTGAATATGGTTTCTAAATGATGACTAATTTTTCAGCTATAACTTTTATATTGTACAGGTTTTTAGTCATTTTTTAAGGGCTAGGTTAAAGTATAAAGATATGTGACATTGATGTATGATCAACCTTCACTAATTTTGTAAGGTCATGAGTGCCCCATCTAGATCTATCAATAGGGTAGCGAGGGCAAGGGTAATGAGGGAGGGGGACATCTATGTTTTACAAACATAACTTGTTTACTATACATTTTCAAAATTTAATCTGTCCATCTTTTTCTTTTTCTTGAAGTTAATGCACTTCACTCTCTCTTTATGACATTCATATTGCATTTTTTCCAATCATGCTTAGTTTAAGCTTTTTGGTTTTGGTATCTCATAGTATCCGTAACAATAGCTGATTGTTTCAACAACTTTACTTTTTTTTTCATTTTTTGCTGTCTGTATGATCCTTTGTGCTAAATAATTTAGTATTACCATCTTTTTTGCTACTGCACTGTACGTGCGACGTTTGTGCATATTAGTGCAGTCCTTAGGAAAGGTTGGAGCCAGCTCCTCTTCCAGCCACTGTCTGCAACCTCGGTAAATCCAGAGAGTGTTCTCATTTGTCTGCAAGATAGGGAATACTTAGTACACTTTAAATACCTTGCTATTGCTATATTGCAAAGATGATAAAATATATTTCACACCCCAAGAGCAAGAAAGACAATGAGCGGGGGAAAGGGTTTTCCGCGGAGTATGGCACATACCAGCGGCACCGCCACTCGATACCGTTGACTGTCGCCGAGCCCCAGAGGGTTCCTCGTGGATTCGACTGCAGCCAAGAGTAGCTGGCGGCATATGCAGGTGACTGCCGCCCGGAACTTCCCACTGTTCCCTTCAGCAATCAGAAATTTAAACCCCTATGGGGTGTTAATGAGAACAGGCACAGTCTTACGGACTAAAATACAGAATCATTTGAAGCCATCACGGGAACTTTCAAATCAAGGATGCCATCAGTATCTTCAAACTACGGGAATGTTTGTGCCACTTGGTCAACCACCAGGTTGTGTTGCTTGCTTGCACTGTACAATGACTCGGGCTCTTTGGAGGGTACGGGTTTACAAGTTTTGTGCTCACTTAATTACTCAATTTCGACAAAGATAAATGTTTTCAATCGTTTGGTACTGCACTGGTATCTCAGCCTCTGGCAACAAACCGTTGATTAGCATAATGTACTGCTAACCAGGTACATCCCACTCGAAGAACAAGGTAATTGACTCACTCTCAGGTTAGAGTAATATAATCTCGTATCAGAATGATTCATTGTCAAACTCTGGTAATTTATCGTCAGAATACAGCAGCTTACTGTTAAGATATAATATTTTCCAACTGACAAATAAGTTGACTTGGACAGGTCAAAACATGAACATAATAATCCCAAAGTACGATGGTAGACTCAGTTATTCATTTTTTACAAAGTAAAATTGAGGTACCTTCAGTTCCTCTTCAACTGTTTCAGGTGGCACATAATACAGTGTGTCGATGTACTCATTTCTTTGCTGCCCTGTAAAATCTTCGGCCAGGAAATCATCCAGCTCCAACCATTGGATGTACTGTTTCATATGAAACACATCTTTTTGTGAAAAGTATGGTATACGAGGAGATATATTTGGTACGTGATTCAAAACATTGTGTACATATTTATAAATGAGACTATCTTTCATGAAAATATTAAGTTTCTGTGAGAATTTTGCATACGGCATACATGAGCCATTACTGTCTAAATCAGAATCAAAATAAACTAATTTATTCGGCAGGATTTAGTGTCAGTACCCAGACGTCAGAGAGGGTACTTTATCTTGACCCGGTCTTTTTCCAGCCACTCAGATACATTTTTTCAATGTTTTGTCTTTTCATATAGGAATAGTTTCATTTCATGAATTTGTTACTTTTCCCTCCTGTAAAACCAAAACACTTCCACAGAGAGGCATTCAGTATACAAAGGGACTCCTTTCTTCAAATAATGTTAGATATTTACGAGATGCAACAGCCATCTGATATGAGAGGTTTTAAAGCTGTTCTCAATCATTACTGTTTCTTTTTTATCACTTTGTGTTCACTCGTGCATGAACTCAGGTTAATCTATCATAACGATCAAGCTTTTTTTTGTGAGCAGCTTAATATGTATGGCATCTTGGCAGTTTATTTTTATGACTGCAGTTGTACCATCCGTATTTTCTCAGGTACTTTTGTACATCCACGACAAACAATATTTGTATGGGTTACGGGCGATAAAATGTTCCTGGTGTCTCCACTTCACATATGAACATTGGCCTGCCAGGGTCGTATAATATTAGCTTCACGTGACAATTGATCAACCTGGGCAGCATTTTGTGAATGTGGTTTCATGAGAAGGGGAATATAGCGCATACATGTATATTAGAAATAACTTAGTTTATAAAAACTTCTTTGAACTATCAGACTCAGAGATATCGAAACAGAAAACGAATGTCTAGTTCCTTTCTCAACATAGGAACACAGCAACGGACCACTCAAAATTGCATAAAAACAATAATTGTAAAGGGCAAAACTTGAGTCCCACTATATGGCGATGAATTATTCTGTTCAGGTAGATGGCAAGGAACTCAATTTATGTCGCAAATTGCGATGCGATACAGCTCATGTCGAGCCGTGCTCAAAGTTTGTTTATGAATCCTACAAGGAATAAAAGCGGCGAGATCAAGACATCTGTGGAGCAGTTCAGGTCAAATCCTTTCCGCGAAGTATAAATTATTCGTTCCGACTTCGTTGAACAGTTTACAAGATAAATGATGACATAAAAGAATATTTCGATCAATATTTTAGCTGTATTTTAGCTGTATGCAAAGTTTTTGTCCCATGTTCGGAAAAGGGGTCTTTTTTGATAACATAGTATTTACAAAGGTTTGAAATCATAACAGGTCGGCCTTACGACAGTACCCATGACTCCCCTGTGTGTTACATTCATTTAGCTACCGGTATGCTCGTACTAAAATGAAAGGCCTTTCTTACGAAGAATATGAATATTGAAATAACTATAGCAAATAAGAGTATCGTTATGATCCTGTGCTCTGCTGACTGGAATCTTCTGCGAGTGCAGACTTTACTGCTCTATTGTATTTGTATCTTTTTGTCCACAACCACTTCCCATTAGTCATTACCTTATTCCGCGGTCCGAACTCTCTTCTCTCCATAAGCTAACCTGTCACTGTCTAACCTATATACATATGGAGGTACTATTGTCCATATTGCACACATTCCTCTGTAGAATTTTGACAGGCTGTAATAGCCCAAACAAAGTAAAATCTCTTCAGGGGGTAACAATTCAGAACATGTTTCGGAGCCTGTACCCGTACATGTCTTTCTGAGTAGCGGCTCCTCGTCAAGGTTAAATATTCAGTACCCTTTCTAACTGTATAGGACACATTAGTCCAATCACTTGCCAGTGTATAACTGAGGTAGAAACAAACTGGGGTTATATATTCAATCCCAGTGATTACAAAATGAAGAGTTACAGTTAGACACTAGTATGAACCTGGGGAATTCCTAACAATTACTGTAACAATTGATATCCTGTGCCAGAAATGTAAAACAAACTTCATGGCAACACCTGCTCCCCACTATGAAAGTCTCCAAGAAATCAAGTTCTATGTAGTTGTAAACTTTAGTTTCTGTTTCAAAAGAATGAATCAAATTTGTAATAATTGAGTAAATCTTTTCAATTTTTGACTAAGTGCTTGGGACAGCCTATGACTGACTCCTGGCCCTGCAGTTAATGTTTCAAAATAATTACGCACGTTTGTGACGATTGAGTAAAAACTGCCAATTTCTGGCCAAGTGGTCAGGACAGCCCATGACTGACTCCCGAATTAAGTAATTATTTACATTGAGTAAATGTACATTTACATGTTAGCCTAAAATGTCAGAAAGATGAATATTAAAACAAAATGACGCCAAAAAGTAAAATTAAGTAGCAAAACCGGTAAGTCAGAATCTTTAGAATTATTGAAACCCATTTTTTTAACAATCTGTGGATATTTATAGCAGCACCTACCGACACATGATCACAAAGCTTGATATCCCACAACTTCGTCAAAAATAACATATCTTCAATATTTCAAACTTTTATCATATTAAGTCAGATTATAATGTGATACGTCATGGAATTTTGTTTAGCCGTTCTGGACAAGTGGAAACTAGCCTTAACACATAGATAGGTTACGAAACATGTTGAGTAATTACCCGCTGCAGACCCTTTAAGTTATTTGGGCTGATTAGCCTATGTCAAAATTTTACAGAGGAAAGTGTGCAATATGGACAATAGTAATTCCATATGTATATAGGTTACACAGGGACAGATTAGCTCTTGGAGATTAAAGAGTTTGGACTGCGGAATGGGGTAATGACTACTAGGAAGTGGTTCTGGGCAAAAAGACACAAATACAATAAAAATTCATTTAAAAATTAAGAAAACTCGTACCGCCACCTGTGAGAAAATGTGAACTACGAGATACAATATAAGCCTCTTTGCAATATGAAAGCAATCGGTTACGTAGTTCATGAGAAGTTTTTTTTTCAAAACATACATTTTAGAAATCATTAAAAAATATTGCATCGTCTCTTTCGAAAATTTGTTCGAGGACCCTCTGAAAAAAACCCACGTGCAAAACAAAAAACATTCCACGCAACGGTTTTTGAGAAGAAGTCGAAAATGAAAAAAAAAGTCTAACAGACAGACAGAAGGACCACTGATGCGGTTGGTACATCACGGTTGTGATTGACAGGTTGCGCATTCTAAAGATAGTCCGTAAATACTGCATTTTCAGCATTCTGTAGCTTTTTTTGGATTAAGGTAGCTGGATGATCAGGTTTCCTGCAGTACACAGTTACGGCATCGGTGGTCATGTGGGTGCACTGTCTGATAGGGAAGGTGAGAACTACACGCTGAGGAAGCATAACGATATGACCCTGGACAGAGCACAATACATACACCTACACAAACCTAGCACTAAGGTGTTGTTTCATATATGTTACAATTAAAAATAATCGTTGACCAGGGATTTATACAGAATAAATTCACCCGTACTTTTGTGACATTCGTATGTGTTAAATAATGTTCATCAAATTTTAAAATACGAATTTTTTCAGACTCAAAAATGCTAATATGTAAAAATCGAAGGATTTATAAAAAAAACGAAGGATTTATAGAAAAAAGTGGACTACCTGCAAACAGATTTTATAAGTTTATGCTCTGCTGGCTGACATGTCTGCAAAGAACAACAACTTCCGTCGTGTTCATCAAGCAAGGAATTTATATGTGTGTGTATATATATATATATATATATATATATATATATATATATATATATATATATATATATATATATATATATATATATATATACATATAAATATATACATATAGGCGTGTGTGTGTGTGTGTGTGTATACTGATTACTTTTTAATCATATGTTCTCACCTTGCTTGGAAACGACGCAATAATTTTGTGGTAGGTGTCGACCTCTTCGTCCGTAATATTAAGTATTGGGGCATAAAAACAACCGTCACCAAATACTATAAACCGAAATCCAGGAGCATAGATCTCCAGTGCTCTTCTGCACCTGTCAAATTTGATTAATGATGGACAATTACTGCGCAGTGATTAAAACACGTGAGTGCATTAAGTCTGCCTTTTCCATTTTAAAACAGAAACATAACAAAAACCCACTTATGATATAAATGCCATAAAAGAATGATTTTACCCGCGCAACTTTTATGGGCCACCAGATATTTGTGAAGTATCGATGTAAGTAATGAACAGCTGGAACTTAATCACTGGTCCAAATAATTCTAGTGTGAGAATGAATTCTATAGTACCATTCCGGGGAAGAAAGAGACCCAGTCTCCTGGCAACCCCACATTGGGAAAGACCAGCCTCCAGCATCCTGATAATTCTGCCCCTTGTATTGTGAGTTCACATTGATTCCTGTATTGCGTGTGACCCCTTATAAAATCCATAGGCACCTGAACATTCGCACCTCACTGGCCGTTTTCTCACTTTCAGCGAATTTATATTTGTGTGACTGCTCAGGCATATCCCTGGCTATGTGTCCATGTTATATGGCATTCTCTGTGACCCCCGCATTGTGTCTTCAAATTTATATTTGGAGCAGCCTATGCTTCACCAGAAGGAATGACCTTTTTTGTGCACGAGGAAAGTATGTGTATGTGCTCTGAACACACGTCATGAACACGTGCGGTATCGGACAAGTAGACTCACATTTGGGGGTACAAGCATCTGTTAAATATTGCAAAAGTAATGAAAATAATAAGATGGATAACATGAAATCCCCCAGGGATTATTATTATTATTATCATCATCATCATCATCATCATCATCATCATCATCATCATCATCATCATCATCATCATTATCATTATTATTATTATTATTATTATTATTATTATTATTATTATTATTACGATGTACACACTTACCAAGAATTTATATGTTTGAGAGCCAGATATTCCGCCATGTCGGGATATTTACTTATAACCTTGCTCTCACGATTTCGGGACTTGACTGGAAAGGCGGGTAAAATGAAAGGTATCGGCAGCCTGTGGTGGATGAACGTTGCCAAACGCTTGACGAAGCGATTATTTGCGCCACTTGAGATCCATGCGTCATCTTTAAACAGATTTGACATGTGACTGAGGGATGGTCCCACATTTTCATCAATTTTGAAACAGCATACTTATAGCACTTTTTCTATTGTTGCCCATGATTAAACGTTTCCTTGTGGATTGACAATTAAATTTTTTCCAGATGCCTTCCTACTGTAGCAATATTTATCTCATTTAGAGGACAATTTAAACAATTGAAAATTGAACTGTTTCATATAGTGAGCTACATTATTGCAGAAATGGATTAAAACTATTCGTCCATACTGTTCAGTCAAGCAGCATATTAATAGTAAGGCCATAACAGTTGAACCTTCGGCCTTGTTGTTGTCGTGCTGGATGTGTCATTCTTGCAGCATGCCCACTTAACCGTATGGGGTTGATCGCGTAGACCTGAACTTTTCTTGCATGATTTACCATAGGACGGAAATAGAAAAGGGCGTGGGGGGGGGGGGCTGTAAAATTTCACCTTAGAGCTGACATCATAAATTACATTGGTTAAAATTCAGATGCAGTGGTACTATCAACAATTCTGCCAGACTCTATTGGTAAAATCTGAATTTTGTCTCAAGATTGATAGGGCAATCATGCCGATGGAAATGTTACTTTATGGTGCGGAGGAGCGCTTTTGAGAGGGATGGAAAATTTGCAGACATATATCTAAATGACGCTTCAAAACTTACTGGTTGGTTTTCGTCTTATTTCCTCAAAGGCCTCCGCCAGTCGATCAGCAAGTCGTAGCGTTTTGGACGAGAAGATATTCTCCTTTCCCCCTTCCTGTATGATGGACTCCATGCCACGAAGCCAGCAGCCCGTCTTGTCATATTCTAGGTCATGGCCAATCTTGCACCAGGACAAATGGTTACGCAGGCAAATGTTCACAAAGAGGGCTGTAATCTAGAGTGCAAGTCGAATAAAACAACTGGCAATATAAAAACTTTAGATGCCATTAGAGATTATCAAAGACCGTTTGGCATTGGCTAAGTCACGAAGTCACATATTTCATCTAATATGGCGTATCTTCGATGCTTTTGCATCATAGGAACTCTCAGAACAGTCTTATGTTAATTTCGGAAGGTTTTTTTTTTTTTTGAGAATGTGAGCTTGAAGCTTTATGTTATTCATATACATGCAGCGTTTGTCATTTTTGGAGCGATTGTCATAATTTCTCGCAAACACTGTCCCCTCTCATAAAATAATGAACAGCATGGCAAAAAATCGAATGGGCCAGTGCAATACATTATAGTTTCACCATACTAAAAATTATGGTCAAAGATCAAAGAGGAAGACGTTATATGATATCTCAGAGCGCCTCCAAGTTAATTTCCTTCGCCACGTATTAGTTATGCAAATGTGCATGATATGCATCGGATTCTCTTTGTTGCTGTAACATCTATGTTATGGTATATTGCATGGCATTGTAATTTTGCAGTGTCAAATGCTAAGGTATTATATGATATTGTATTTGCTGCAGTGGTATGTGTTGCATAGAAGATGATTTGTGGAGAAAAAAATGAAGCATAATCCCGGCTCATCAAACATCTCTGTTATTTTGGTCTCTTTCTACACCATGCTTTTTACATATGTGTGAAACCCAATTAGTTTTCCTCAAATATTTCATACAAGTTTCGCTGCGATTCAGCCCATACAAACATTACAAGAACTTGCTCAAACAACTTGATGTTTTAAAACGTTTTACATGAATGTTTATGTACGTAAGGCCGCGCGTGTCTCGTGCCCTTAAGGTGCATAAAAAGACCCCTTACATGCAATATTTCCTGATGACTTTTTGATAGATCAACAGGATCGTCGATGTCTTCAACCATGATCATTCCCAGTTGCTCATCCTCCACCACGAAGAGAGGGAACCCATTATGAGTACAGACTGCAATTACACACACAAAAAAAAAAATAGATTTAAAATTCATGTTTATAACTTGTTCACTTTTTTCTTTTGTTTCGTCTCTTTGTGCAGTTTTTGATATTCTGTGGTTATTTCAACGACTTATCATCAAACTGTGAATGTGCATATGTGCATCATTGACAATGACAGTGGGCATGGCAGGTACCTGGACCCAATCTCTCTGTGGTAGGTTCTCATGCAGTGTGCGCGATCCATGGATGCTCAAAGTTCAAGGGCTAAGGTACTATACTGAACCAAACAAATAACGCAACCCTTAAACTTTTTAACTTAAATATTTATTGTTACTTTCATATCACAGAAACAAATTAGATCCATATTCTGCAGTCTTTTTGGCATAACATGTGAAAAACAAAAACTTGAAACTGACAACGAGGGCGCGACCAGCTGGCAATAAACAGGGCAACATTGATTTGTAAAGTTCACAAATTGGCATGTCCACTAATACTGTGTGTGACCACCATCAGCATCTGTAACTGCTATGCAACGTCGGCGCATGGATGACACTAGCCGCTGCACCATCTGCCGGAGCACACGATCCCCCTCTTCTTGAAGAGCCTGGCGAAGCTGCTGGCGGTTGGCGGGCGCTGGATCCCGTCTCCGAACACGCTGGTCAAGGTAGTCCCAAAGATGCTCAATGGGATTGATATCAGGTGAGAAGGCTGGCCATGGCAAAACGTTAATTCCTTCTCCTTGCAGAAAATCCATCGTCAGACTAGCGGCATGGGGCCGAGCATTGTCCTGTTGAAGCAAGTGGAGTGGCTGGTGTCTAATGAAAGGGACAGCAACAGGCTGAAGGATCTCATCCCTGTAACGGGCAGCGTTAAGATTGCCTTTAATGAAGATTAGCTGGGTTTTGGCTGTGAATGAAATTCCACCCCACACCATCACTGATGCACCTCCAAATCGATCTGTTTCCAGCACACAGGCATCTGAGTAGCGTTCTCCCCTTTGTCACCAAACACGTGTCCTACCATCTGCATGATACAGGGTGAAGCGGGATTCATCGGTGAATAGCACATCCCTCCACTGTTGATGGGTCCAGCGAGTATGGGCAGTAGCCCATTGTCGTCGGGCTTGCCTTCTTGCCTGTGTCAAAATTTGATCCCTGTAAGGACGCCTGGCGTGTAGATGGTGTTCTTGTAGTCTATTACAGACTGTCTGGGCAGATATTCTGTTTTTGGTTCTGCCAGGTGTCTGTTGTGCAGTTCTAGTGGCTGGTCGAGTTCTGTTCCGCAGATGTGACACCCTGATGTGTCTGTCTTGTGCAGGTGTGGTTTCTCTTGGTCTCCCAGGACACTGTCGATCAGCTGTGGCCCCAGTCTCCTGGAATCTTGTAGCAAGTCTGGATATAGTGGATTTGTGGACTTCATATCCTGGCACACAGTTACGCTTGGGCTGATTACAATGTGGCCTTTTCCTGTCCCAGAATCAAAGACTTGGCAACGTTAATTTCAGGTGTCAGAGACTTGCGTAAAATAGGCTGCTGTAGTCACTCTTGATTCATGACAATGACCCCAAGGCAAGGTCAGGGTACTCGACCTTGAGGTCACACTACTTGGTGCATTATTTTAGACTGATTTAACAACGGTTCGTATATTTCTGAACTTTAAATACAGTTCCAATGTGAAAATAAACCCAAATGAAAAAGTTGCGTTATTTGTTTGGTTCAGTATATATAAACTTATTTTGTCTATTCCATGTTATATTACCAATTAATGAAGACACGTATCTCCACAAAACATTAATACCGTGGATTTTTTGTATGCATTAAATCGGTGGCAAATTATGACGTTTTGTGCCTGAAATCAGCTCGCTTGCAGAGCTCATTTGCCATGTCATTATCTCAAACACAACACGCAGTAAAGTGATATACAATGATCCCAGCGTCGAGGGATGACAAAAGTCATAATACCCTTTCAAAAGACACTGTAAAACAACTCAGCCATAAATCGAAATATTTAAGCATATATGACACGTACATAGGTTTGGGGTTCGAGGATATGGAAGGACATTTTTACTTTTAAGATGAGAAATTTCCGACTGAAAAAACATATTATCTTGTAACAAAGAATATCGGCATGTTACAGTGCCTCACTGCTGCCAAAGAATATAAGTGGCCCTAAAAATCGTAATTTTTATATATCTTGGCATTGAATCTTTCGGGATAAATGTTGTGATTCGAACATTACTAAACATTTCAAATAGCAGTGAGGTGACATAAGGTAATAATATCAAAATGTCACAATTCGCCGACTCCTGAATAAGGTAAATGGATTTTTTTTTTAAATTACCGTTTCACGGAAGATCATCACATTATGTCAGTGAGAAGAATAAGTGGAGTGACAAGTCGCTGTTGCTACCAGGGTCTTTTTATGTTTATTCCACCGTGTACTGACATATTGCTTCCTCTCGAGTGATCTATCATAACGTTTTAAAACTACAGTCAGATCACAAAAAAGGTTCTCTTATATTTTAAATGCCTCAGCCGTCTTTAAGAATGCAATGTGCGCACAAACGAAATGTATCCCAAAATTCTTGGTCACTTGAATGGGATTAAAAAGATGCATCCCTTACGTTTTCCAGTCTTAGACCAGTTGAGGAGGCACTCTCTGTGTTCCGATGAATGGGACACAGACCTACGGCGATGCGCGCCACGTTTCCTGACCACTACTTCTTCAGTTACGACGGGAAACCAGTCCAACACCCACTCCACGGGAGTACCTCGCTTTGCTTCTTTGACCCCTGTGTGAACATGGAAAGTATGATACCACCGATATACAACCAGATTAACACGGTTCAACGATATATGTCGGATATGCATAACTGGAGAAATTTCAGACTTTTAAACCAAACGATTTGATTCCTCTGGGGTTTTTTTCCCTTAGCTATTCCTATTCGTATTAACACACTAAAATCACCCATGACACCCATAACTTTCAATATCCACTCCACTTTTGTTTTGCTTACATGTCTTCTGGCGATCGTGTATTCAGAAAACACAGCTGCAGACAGAAGAAAAATATTTAACATGCACATCTCAAATATCTATACAGTTTGATACAATGTAAGCTCTCAATTCAAATGTCTCTTCTTGAATTTGGACATGCTACTTCAGCAAAAGGGAGCTTACCAGTCAAGTACCTGTGTTGAGACAATTGTGTGTCAGCAGAAATGAGGAATGTACCTTATCCAGAGGAAACATGCACATTAATATTCGAGTTAAAAAGAAAGAAGTTAATGTCAATGTATAAATTTATTAATTTATATCCCAAAAACAAAGAAATAATACATATTACACAAATGCCAGAAATGCCAGTATTTAGTGGCCAATATTATTCCTGTGGCGTAGCCTATGATTATGTATCATTACTGGGAATAATCGTGTATGTTACTTAATAAATCGTGGTTTATGCACAACTGAGGAATCATGTGAATGATGTGAATAAAGGTTTATTGACTGCGCTGTCACATAAAATACAGCAATATGTCAAATATACAACATGTTCATATGTACAGTATGAAAGAAAAAAAAAAAGAAAATCACATTAAGATATGCACACAATCAAAAGAAAAATGTAACAAAAACAGTACAGACACGTACAGCACAGTACAATTCAATAAATACAAATACAATGTGTTCCGGGCAGGGATGTGGAGCACAAGTCACATCAAGTTTATTGCGATGCAAACGTAGTTGCGCCCTCTGTTGACAAGGCCGACCTAATAACCACTCAAAGAAATAGCTTACGCTTTCATTACGATTACCAAACCAACTGTATTTATTCTTTATGGGAATGAATTGCTTTACCTGAAATTAGAAATATGTCCACCCTCTTGTTTATACGTCTACTGGCAGTCTTAAGAAGGTTGCGAATCGCCAGAGGTCCATCAAACAGGAACAATCTACAAATGGGACAGGCAAAACCGTAAAAGGGAAAGTTGCTTCGTGTTTTGGATTGGAACATTTATAGAACGACAATAAAGTATAAGATTTTATATCTCTGATTAATCAAATTGACGCTTGTTTTTAAATACATGAAGACATTTCTTTCCAATTCTTTACTTCTAAATTCCAAACAAATCCTCAGACAAGGATAAAGATGATATTTTGATCCGGGTCAATGTACACCCGTGTCTATCCCAAAGCAGACCCAAAGAGAAAAAAAATGTATAGAACTTACACATTTTTATGATATTGTAATCAATGATATTGAACATTTTAACACACAAGTTCTTCCGCATGAATTCTTATCTCCGTTTGACCTTGTAATATCAATTATCGTAAAATATCCGTTTACAGGGGCTGGTTATTTCCTTTTCTTTTCTTTTATTTCATTTCGATTCAATTCAATTTAATTCAATTCAATTCAATTCAATTCATCTAATTTCATTTGTTAATATATTTATTTAATTTCATTTCCTTCATTTCATTTTCATGTCCCGAATTTAATTCAGTTTCTCCCTGTGCCGGCAC
The DNA here is from genome assembly GCA_964020975.1 of Hermodice carunculata. Taxonomy (NCBI): domain Eukaryota; kingdom Metazoa; phylum Annelida; class Polychaeta; order Eunicida; family Amphinomidae; genus Hermodice; species Hermodice carunculata. The sequence continues at coordinate 35,599 of CAXHWN010000989.1, read as the reverse complement.
ATTGGCAAAGTTGTAGTATCTGCATGTGTCCATCACACCCAGACGTTTGGCAGCATAACATATTTACATGACGGTTTAAAATATGAATGGGTTCAAAGCCTGTTTCTTCATATATATATGTATATATATATATATATATATATATATATATATATATATATATATATATATATATATATATATATATATATATATATATATATGTATGTATGTATACATATATATTATGGAAAGCCGTTTCTTGTTTCATTCAGTATTTTATCAGATCATTAAATATTGATTTCATGAGGTGAACAAATGCATTTGTTTGTGTGATTTGTTCCTCTGAATAAATTGATTTGATCTTCTGATTTTTGAAAAAAAAATCCTTTTGAAAAATTTAGAAAAATTACTGCATCATCACCGACTTCAAAATACTGGCTAAGGACCACTGGGAAATATCTATGTGCAAAATGAATGCTTTCATTAAACCTACTTGACAATGATGCAATTATACACTGTACTGTTATATGCATGTACAAGAGCTGCATTTACCGACACATGGTCCCAAAGTTCAATATCCCGTTACTTTGTCAAACATTAACATATCCTCATCATTTTTGCAAACTTTTACCACCTTTAGTCAGATTATATTTGGAAGATATATCATGCATTTTGTTGAGCCGCTCTGGAGAAAAGTCGAAAATAGTTTAAGCCATGAAGGTCGGTTGGAAATACACGAAGCAAATTACAGCGCTATCTCGTGGCGAAAATGTGAACTGTGTGACTCTCCCCCCCCCCCCCCCCCCCGCCTCCCCAAGTGACCATGCGCACAATATCAAAGCAATTGGTCAAGAAGTTCTTCAGAGGAAATTTTTTTTTTTTATTGGAATTGATTTTAAAATTCATTCAAAGGTGCAAAATTATTGAACCATCATGTGTGTCACAAACTTGGTAGAAAAACAGCTGGAAAACACCCATGTGCAAAATTAAAAATATACCATGCAAGACAAGTTCACATAAATGTTACCTATTTATTATTATGATGCGAGGACACCTGATCTTGGAGGGGTGCATGTTACGAAATTATTCTATTTATAAGTACGATAGAGCTTTATGTTTGCATTGTTTTATATGTATTTGTATTGTGCTAAATACTCATTTAATATATTGTATTTATTGCCCATCTAAACTATGAATTAAATTGGACATGTTGATAGAAACCGAATGTGAAAATTGAATAATAATTAAAGTTTCTTACAAAATATTGCATTGTACCAAAAAGATGAAAGTCACAACTGACATTGTGTAATCTGAAGTGTTTGTGTAAGGTGGCTTCCTAAGACTCTTATCATGGGGCATGCGTAATATTATACATGACTTATATGCTGAAGTTAATATTTTCTATTATAAATTATTGTCCGAAAACCAAAAAAACAAGATGTGGCAACCATGTTATGCTATGGTATTTGAGCCTTCTTCCATGTGTTTCCAAAAGCACTTACTCATTTCCAGAAGAAAATCGAAAGTGATTCACCTTTACTATAAAAGCTCGTGAAAATTGCACGCAGCTCAAAACAGTTAGTAATTAGCTGTGCCCTACTAAATCTACGCCTGCGGCGCTACCATATTACGATCACATCCAATTTTTACCGCAATTTTTGGACAATGCAACATCAGGAAAGGACTTTCCCAAGTTACAAAAGTGCCGTTGTGAATGAGTTTTTAATACAACCTAACGCCTCAAACAGGCACGGCAAAACAATCAAGCAATAGCGGTGCACTTTGGTGCAGCCTTCTTACGCACGAACGCTGAATGTGCAAACGTTTGATTTAGTTTCTGTTGAGTACTTGATGACCCGTGCATACCCAGTTGGTTTTAAAATTCTACACAAATAAACATTTCTCGGGCAGAATTGTTTCGAACAATTATATGTTTTTTGCGCATTTTAAATAACCTAATCATCGCCACGTTTAGTGAAATGTCGATTTTGCAACCATCTCTGTTGTGCACTCATCATCGCAAAAAGTCTGTTTCATTGGGAAACGATCAACATAAAACCTCCACACAAAACATACGTACATGTACAGGGGATTCACTTGTATCGTTTTAATTTCTCTGGGGGCGAAAAGAAAAACGAAAACTATTCTAAAAGGGAATATGTATGTGACAGCCTGTCTGGAAATATGTTTGAACCCATATGTTTAAAATCATGTTTGAATGCATTCTCATTACTTTTAAATTCACTCTGTACTTGAAGAACCCACCCGCATGACAATCAATTCGTCCCGATGTCTCGATCAAACGATTTCAAACATTCTTAACTTTATTTATAACCTTGAGTCTTGCCATCGATTGGGAACTGTGGCCATAGTGTCGTGTCTGCTAGTATTCTATTTTGACGTAAAATTGAACGTGCGTATAAGAAACTTATTCGGGAATACGAAGAAGCAGATTTTCATCATTTTCGTACTTATTTCAGTCATATTAATTGGGATAATATCCTTTTCTTCAATGATTTACATGAATGTTGTGTCTCATGGACTGACTACTTTCTACAAGCCGCTAAAGCATGCATTCCTAGTAAGAAAGTTACCATTCGACCTGATGACCTACTTTGGTATAATTCGTCTCTCCGTTGTGAAAAACACAGGATCATGCGCATAACATCGAGGTAAAGACAGTAATAATGGTCCGCGTAGCTCGGAGTTGTGGTTTACGTTTTATCAGCTTCGCAATCAAATATTTTTTTTAAATAAAACTCATCTTCAAACAATACCCTTATTGGTATGCGATAAAAAGTAAGCAAAAGTAATTAAGTAAGTTTGTTCCAGGACCAGTTTATAACAAGTATGAAACATGAGCCAGGGACCCTTGCCGTCACATTATATGATATTGGAGCACATTCATAAATAAACATCCAAATTTTACTAAAATAGTTTAAATATCTTAAGGTAAAATATAGCATTTTTAAGCCTCCATCATAACAATTATAATAGTGATGATAGTGATAATAGTGTAATACCCTCTATAAATGGATAGCTTAAAATACACACCAGTAAAATCATACAGTGAGATTATATGTGAGAAGGATACTATACCAGTAGCCGGGGTTGGTACATGTAGGGACTGAGCATGACGCAGCATGGGTATAAAGCACTATTTCATCCAAAATTTAGCCGCTACACATTTGCATCTACAGTCTTCTCCATTCCACGCCTTCATAAATAACTTGAACTCATTAAAAGACACAGTGTTTCTAATTCCAAGTGGTTCCACACATAAGCACCTTTGTAACGTAGTGATCTCTTTCCAGAACGAATTCTACTAGAAATTTGGGAAGAAGAGAGTAACTCCGCCCATCAGATAGACTACAGGGTGCTTTACTGTGAAAAGGTCAGTTAAACACTCTGGTGTCATGCCATGAATGACCTCATAAATCTAAATAGCCAATGTCCGGATATGGCTCAGACTTAGAGATGGCACGTCAGATCTCTTCAGTAAAGCTTGATCTGGTCAACTGAAATCTCTGCTCAAGAATATCAATGGTCTCAACTGTAGTTTTTCAAGCTTTTTATAGCCTATTTCAGAGCATTAGCTCCATACTAGAGAACAATATGTAAAATTTGATTTTATAAAAGCATAAACAAAAACTTGTTTCCTGGTTTGAAAATCCAACATATGTGATATTCTACTATATGCATTCATTTGCCTTGCAGCTCTCTCGCACACATTAGATATATGGGGGCTAAAAAGTTTTATTTTCTAAAATCACTCTAAGTAGTTTGACGTTTTGGTCACATTTTATTTGGAAACGGGGAGGGGGATTCTAGACATGTGTCAGAGCAGTCTGCTAGAGTTGGGGAGATGATAATGCCTTTGAACTTTTCTGGATTAGCTTTTATTTCATTTGAGCTAAACGGGTCCATTGATGATATACAGCCCTTTTTGCAATTTGCAGATAACACTTCTTTAGCTCTGGCTGTATTACTACCAGTATTACCATCTGCAAAATTGTAAAGTTTTCAGTCCTTTACAATACAAGATAAATGATGTAAAAATACGTTTAACAATAGGGAAGCAAGAATTGGTCCCTGGGGTATGCCCCTTAAAACAGTCGTCTAATCCTTTCGGATTAAGCTAATCTTGACTCTCCGCTTCCGGTTTGAGAGATTGCTTTGGAGGAAGGTTACTGCTTGTTTACTAAATCCATATGCTCTGCACTTGGCCAGCAGCAGACCATGGGGCCAGGGCATCGAATGCCTTTGGAAGGTCCATTAGTACGGCACCCACGTATTGCCTCTGGTCAAGAGCAGAGCGTAAGTCCTCATTGAGGCGTATTAGAAGAGATTGGTAGCTATGTCCTTTCCTTAACGCAGAGACATATTTAGAGAAGATAGAATAAAAAAAATGGCACAAGCTGATCACAAAGAATTCTTTCTTTTGACAGACAAGGGAGTACATATACAGGCTTAAAGTTGGTATTTGATTAGTTATCCCTTTTTACACCAAGGATTTACTTCTACCATCTTCATATCCTGTGGGAAGGAGGATGTTGTCAGGCTGTGGGTAACTACAGCTGTAAAAGATGGTGCTATAAGGACAGCAGCAAGCTTGATAAAGTTATGGCCAATATGATCAAAACCTACTGCCTTTTTACATCTAATGTAGACACAATTCTCTGCACATTTTCAACATTTCTAGGTTACAATCAAATGGTAGATCAATATTTATTTCTTTAATTGCTATCATACTAGGTTGGTTGTTTTAATTTGTATTTGGGCTAAAATCAGAGTCCTTAGTAACATTTATGTGGTAGTCATTTAGAATATTTAACACCACTGTAGCATCTTTAACCACCTTGTCATTTCCTAGCAGCATTATATCATTAGTGCTTGTTTGGGTTTTATGAGACAATAGAACACATGTATCTGACAACGCATCCAAAGTTGAGCAATATAACAATTTCTTCATAAGCGAAAGTAACATAGATACATCAGCGGCTCAATACTCAACGCCTCTTGGACATCCCTTAAATATTTTAAGTAATTTGAGCATTCTTGATCGTGAAGCACTTGTTATTCTAAAAAGTCTCGACATTTCTAAAGCAACTGATTCTGATAGTGAAAGCAACAGACTTCTGAAAGAAACTGCTGCTCAAATTTGTAAACCTTTTACGAAATTATTCAAATGATCTCTTAATCAAAATCAGTTTCCTTCTATTTGGAAGAATCACAAGTTACGACCCTGCAAAAAAGGGCGATGCAAACTTGTGTAACAATTACTGGCCTATATCTCTCTTAAGCTGAACAGGACAAGTATTGGAAAGCGGAGTGTTTAAATATGTGTTGAACGTTTTTCGGGACAATATGGTTATCTCTGCCAATCAACCTGGCTTTATTCATGAGACTCCACAGTCAACCAGCTTCTCTGTGTCACAAACTATATGTAGCCATTGAGGAAGAAAAGGAAGTGAGAATAGTCTTTCTTGACATGAGCAAGGCCTTTGATAAAGCTTAGCACAGAGGTCTCCCACACAAATTGCAAAAACAACGGAATTACAGATAACCTTTTGACATGGTTTGGTGGTTATCTTAACGATGGTAGGCAACGCGTAGTCCTTAATGGATGGTCTACCACATGGGGTACTATCACCACTGGTGTCCCTCATGGGTCCGTGTTAGACCCCCTATCATTTTAAAGCTATATCAATGATATAGTTAATGTGGTAAACTCTAATGTTAAGCTCTTCGCTGATGACACATCGCTTTACCTTACCTTTGATGATGTTCCTGCAATCATGAACAGTGATCTTACCTCATCAAATTAATGGTCAAAGGAGTTGATTTTTTTTCTTTTCATGCACTCAGCACAGACTCTGCGCTTATTTCATTGCAGAAAAATGCCACTGACTGCCCGTCTCTTACTTTTCAAGGTCATCAGTTGGAGAAGGTTCCTGATCATAAAAACTTAGAGCTTACCTTAAAATCAGACCTAAAATAGAGTGCTCAAATTAAATAAATTGAACTCAAAGCCTCCAGGCAGTCAAATATCTTGAAATCTCTTCAGTATCGCTTTGATTGCGAAACCTTGGAAACAATTTATAAGTCTTACATTCGTCCTATTATTGAATATGGTGGCGTGGTCTGGAACGGCTGCACCCAACCTGACAAAGACCTCCTCGAAGACATTCAGCTCACAGCGGCCCGTACTTTGACGGGAGCTATGAGAACTACCACTGGTGATAAACTGTGCGAAGAAACTGCTTGGTAGCCGTTGTCAAAGCGAAGGAAGAGATTAAAACTCATAATGATGAATAAGATCGTTCACAAATTTACACCTAGTTATTTGTATGCTGCCTCACCCATTGTTCCTCTGGCTGACGAAAATCATCGCCCAATCACCAGAGGACGTCCTGATCTAAGTATACATTCCCACATACTACATTGTAACTCCAAGAGAGTCCTTTTTAAGAAAACTTTCTTTCCATCTGCTTATACCTTTTGGAACTTACTCTCCTTAGAGACTAGAAACTCACCAAGCCTATCGCAATTTAAAGAGAAAATTTAGAATCCAAAAATATGTTCGTCGTTTATCCAGAACTTTTAGATATTGGTCAGAGATACATATCCATTTTACATTCCCGCCTGCGTATGGGTCGCAGTCAGCTGAATCACCATCTGTTTAAAATAGGCGTAAAAAAATCGTCAAGTTGTATATGTGGCGCCACCTCCGAAAGTGTTTGGTACTATTTTTCAATCTGCCGCCCATACTTCATTCGTCAAAATATCCTCCATACTTGTATTAGCGCGGTAGCACCTTTCTGCGTTAATACTGTTATGTATGGTCATGATTAACGTACCGTGGAAGAAAACACCTTTATCCTTTTGTCGGTCTAAGAATATATCGATAAAACTAAATGGTTTCAAGGTTCAGCAATAACTTTGCGTATTAGTCATCTTTATTATCGCACCATAGCCCTTCTATGTATGTACTTTGATTAATGGTGTCTCCCGTCAATTTGTCTCGTCTGTACGCTCCTCGTCGAGTCCCTCTGGGCGAGACGAGAGGCGCATTACTGGATGTATTGTGACGTTTGTCCTATGCTTTTGTCTTTTTTCACAAGAAGGATTTGTATAGGACTCTACCCTCTTTCCTAATTGTTTTCTTTGAATAAAATATGTTTAAAACAAATATTTAGTTTATTAAACGTCCGCTTTTCCGTGTGCTTAACTGTGCTTGTGTAAAAGAAGTAAGCTTTACAGAGTAAACACTTAGCTCTACACGATAATGCTTTACACATGTAATATTTTTATTGAGAATGCGTACATGCTGGCATATAACGGGCGTTAAGCCATTTTACGAATAAAGTAATAACAACGTGTGTTTTTTCGTTTAAAGGCTAGGATCCAGAAAAATATGTTATAGTGTATACAGATAAACGTCTGGACACCTCACTCAATGATGTTTGTTTTTAATGGTGATTCATTGATTGCAATAGTCAGAAGGCATTATTCCTTTGAAGTCACACTTGAAATTATTCGTGATTTTCGTCAAATGTAAGATCTCAAGGATACCTTAATATGTGTCTTGTACAAAATAAGTTTATGCTGTGCAAAGAAAATAAGCATTTACAGGTACTTGTATTTTAGTCTCGAAATCGTACTTAATACTTATTTGATATCAACAGATTTACTTACGAATCCATGTCCAAATGTCCACGGAATTCTGTAGGTTACAACAGAAGCTACGATGATATCAATATCTCCTTGCAGTAAGTAATTTGTAAGACTAATATAATTGACCTTTAGGCAACATGAAGAAGAACTTTAAAAGCGATCGCCTAATCGCTATCCACTCTCCCCGTGACAAAAGTTACTTTCAAATGAAAGATAAACCCCTGTGAAAATCAATGAAGAAATCAATGAACTTTAAACACAATGTTCTGCACACTTAACACACAAACCATGTTTGGTCAATAATTTTTCTCCTCGCAGTACTCTTTACATTCTACACCATAGAACACTTTAAAGAAAATTGGGTTTATATGGCATCTGACATGGATATTTTTCTGTCACATCCTCCATGAACAGATTCCATTAAATGCATTGATGCAGTCTAGGAACTAAGGAGCAAACATGTTGGTAGGTCCTCCTGTCAATTTTGACGAATGAAGATGAATGTTTAAGAAATCCTCAATGATTCATTTCAGACACCACAAAAACCCACCCAAAATATAGCTCTAAAACCGAAATGCTTCGTCGTCACGCTGGTTTTGTGGGCTGTTGTACAATGATCAATAATACTGCAGTTGACCTCTTAACTTCTCAACAGTTGTAAGCTCAATGTGTCATAGCTAGTTAACACCTTTCATCTATGCTGCATATAAAACATTGATAGCTATCCTTTCTTTCAGTGCAAACTGCAACTAAACTCAAACTACTCCAACTGCTCCGAATCATACTGAGGGTGCTAGATTCATGTTCCTTGTAACAAGACCTTATATTCAAATACCGGCCTAACTCTAGTTACACATAATATGATACTCCAGACCAAGAGCATTTTCTTGGCGCGCTTTGGTCGCATTGCTGTGATGCAGGAATCATTGGTCGACCAGTTCATAAAAAGATTTTAAATAATATGATTGCTTAAGAAGTTTTACAAATGGCCAATTAACCTGACCTTTTAATTTCGACACGTTTATAGCCAAACCCAATAAAAATTGCAAAATACTAATGTCAGTTGTGAAAAACGTGTAGTTATCACGTAGCTTTAATGGATATATCATTTTTTTAAATATGCAAATAGAAGTGCCAATGCTTTCCATCGGAGTGTTACAACTTCCAGAACAAACGTTACCACAACATATTTTGCACACGGGTTTGGCGATTAGTCTACGTGCACGAACTTGATTGTTGTTATGAACTGCTTAGTTTGTGAAACACAATAGCTATGGTGGCATGTGAGCGCGTCATATACTGTACTCATCGGGCAATGAACTTGGCGCGTGACATTGCGAGAAAAAGTATATACGGAGCACTAATAAACCATTACTTTGAAAAGATTCAAATACAAGTAAATATTAAGTTGGAGTGCATTGTGACTTTTTCTGAGGTGATGATTCCCGATATAACAAATAAGAGATGTGAGAGCATAAAAACTGTAAGCCAATAGGTCTATGACATTTAATTTGACAACAAAAGTAAAGACCTGAGACTTGAAGTGTGTTTGGATCAACCAATTTTGAAAATTTATTGGTCATTTTCTATTTGAGACACGAAAGCATTATTATAGGTAGGGGCAGTACATGGTGACTTAGAAAGCCTATAGAGTAGATAACAAATAAAAAATAACTGCTGCGACGTAAGAAAAAAATGTCAATTATGTTCAAGTTGCACTTACTGACATAGTAGATCCTTATTGTCATTGACTGATCTGAAGTATATGCTTGAAGATACTAAAAGTAGCACACGTTGTCTTCTTAATGTTGATCAAGGAGAAATCTACTCCTATGACTCTTCTCTGGGTGTTCACATACCATGAGAATAATGTAGAAAGCCAACTGATTATTGGTGCGGATGTCAAGCAGACGTGCACCTATTTAAAGTGAAGTTTTCGAAACTTCCTCAAACAGAAAGTAGGCCAATGCCTGCAGGATACATCTCGAGATGGTACGGGTGAATAGCAAATAGAATTGTCAATACAGGGAAATTATAACAACAAATTGTAGGCCTATGCAAAGATGCAATGTCGTCCACGTGTTCATTTTAATATAGCTTGATAGGCAAATTGTTATGGGGAATACAGTGAAGTTACTGGTCAAAACATTTCATTTCTGCTATTTTCCCATTTTTCAGTATTTTGAATGTTGCTAGTCCTTCATCACATAGATGCATGTTCTAACTTTTTACTGATATTAGGGTGTATCGATCCTCCATGGGATAAGAATGATAAACGATCAAGTCGTGATATTATAATATGATAAATTAACAGCATTGTACAATTTTGATGAACAGCGAAGAATCCAAGAAAAAAACTAAGTGCTAAATTTTCCAGATTTATTGTGAACAGTCTAAAAAAAATTCGCAGTTTGCAGAATTAATATTGTTTTTAAATTAAAGGGTGCAATGGTTGCGATTTTATTTTGAAATTTATCTCTTGTCTTGTCTCAAAGAAAAAATGAAAACCGTTCAAAGGCGAAGTGGGAACAAAGTGACGATTCAGCTAACCTATCTGCGCAAGTCCGTGTTCAGCTGGATTCAGCCCATTCTCAGCCTAACATGAATTATACTATTTTTATCTGTTACCAAACTAGCAAATTTCATTACGTTTAAGTTTTGTTCTGCTGTGTAAAAAAAAGTTCCTACTCCCAGGATCTTCATGCAGCTTTGATCATTTTGTTTGATTGGATGAAACCATTTGGTGTGTCCGTACCCGAAGAAATACGTCATAAACGATAGCAAAATATCAGGTTTTCATGGCCAGCTTAGAATGGACATGTTATTAAGATGCCAATCAACTCAAATTGTGCATCTTTTTCAGCATTCTACTGATGTGGGAACTATTGGGAGATTTTTTTCTTTTTCCTTTTCTTTTGTTTGTTTGTTTGTTTGTTTGTTTGTTTTTTTGTTTTTGTTTTTTTTTTGTTTGTTTGTTTGTCATAGTTAATACTTCAGCATTAAAATACTTTGCTTATGCACGTATGCACGATCATTGCGTTTACAGACGGATAGATTATCTTTTGAGTGATCTGTAATGTGCGCTATGCTACAACTTGAGGATCTTTTCAGAACATTTATAAGTGATATCTTGTGGATGCAAGTGTCCTTAAAAATGAAGTGGTTTAAATGACATTATTCTGCTGGCTTTCAATATTAAAGCGTTTAGATAAGGCTCTTGGTGAGATTTTTTCATTTGCTTGATATTGAAAACTTTTAGGTTTTACGGCTTGTTGTTTGGACGTATACATGATTCAGATTTAGATTCAGATTCAGATTTCATTTATTTGACATAAGTGGATACATATAACAATTTTGTTAGTAATAGCAAACAAACAATACATTCAAGAAAAGCCAACATTCTTCTTACTACCATTGAACATAACTGTCAGGATGACCCAGCATAAGGATGAAAAACATCTGCTCTCGCATGGGCCACCTAAGTTTGATCTTCACAGTATAATGTCATACCCATGTGTATTGATTGTCTATGTATCGTTGCTTTCTTGGCTTTTATTTCATTTCTGATGTGTCCTGTGGCGATCGTTACCCTCATTTTCATGCTTCAATTTATCTTTTTTGGGTGACCGTTCTTGTGTACTATTCTTAGTTGTACACAATATAAATGCTTAATCTATCACCTTACCTCCATATTATAATACCATGGGGTCCAACATCTCAGCAATATTCTCTAAAACGTCCCACGAAAGGATCACACATAATGCCTAAGATCTCAAAAATACTATTATTTCCGATTCCCTATAAATGGATATAAATAATCGCATAACTATGTACAAAATGTTTCGCAACACTTATCTGTCTTAAAATTATTCATTGATTAGAAGATGTATTTTTGATCAAATATTCCTACACATTTTGTTGTAAATATCCAGAGATTGTTAGAAAGTTTGGCTTCAATAATTTGGGAGATTTCAGACTTGCCTGCCTTGGTACTTAATTTATCTTTTGGCTTCATTCTGTTTCCATATTCTCCTTTTAGACATTTTTTGGCTCACAGGTTTTCTGCCACATTAAACCCCTAGGGGATACCGGTAGCAAGCAGCGGGTGACGACGATTAAAAGCTTGCCTATTTCACTTAGAATCTGGTCAAAAATTATGTTTTGATAAAATTTTCTTGAGTTGATTGCCAATTACTTTCATTCCTTTCTGGCATGCCTAAGTACACAATTACTCAATGTCAAAAATTACTCAAATTTGCCATTATATACTCGAATATCACAAACTTGACTCGTTATGTTGAAACATTGACTCAGGGTTAGCCAGTGAAATAGAGCTTTATTGTTTGAAGAGTTTCAAAGTGAGGAGTACGTATCATCATGGGGTTTGTTTTACATTTCTGGTGCAGGATGTCCATTGTTTGGGTACTTCTTAGGATTTCCCTTGGTTTGCACAGCTGGTCTAGCTGTAACAGTTTATTTTTTAATCACTTGGACTGAATATAATGCCCCCAGTTGTTTCTACTTCGGTAGCACACTGGCAGATGCTGAAACAAAGGCAAGCTATCCGGCTGGAATGGGTACATACTGGTTCAGGAGTTTGGTTTGACAAGTATTCTTTCTTCATATTGAAGCTCTGCATCTGTAAGGAAAGCTTCACTTATTTAGCTAGTGCATCATTTGACACATTCATATTTTTTATTATTATGTGGGTTGGTTTTGCCTGATATTTAGCTCAAGGAACCGCTGCTCAGAGAGACATATACGGGTACAGGCTCCGAAACATGTCCTGAGTAGTAACCCGCTGAAGACCCTTTAATTTATTTGAGCTAATGCAGCCTATGTTACAACTCTACAGAAGAACGTGTGCAATATGGACAATACGACCTCCATATTTATGTAGTTTAGACAGTGACAGTTTAGCTTATGGACTGTAAATAATTTGGACTGCGGAATAAGGTAACGACTACTGGGAAGTGGTTCTTGACGAAAAGACAAATGTAATTGAATACATTTTTTTTTACTTGAAACTCTTTTTGTAAGAATTATCAAAGAATGATGTCGAATGCAGTGCCATTTGTATGCAAAAGAATTGGATAACGGTACAAACATTAACATATTTGGGGGAGGGGCGAAAAGGGATATGAATATATTCCTCCATGAGCTATCTGTGGTTTACACCAAGGATAGATTATTTATCTGCAACACAATTACTGATATGTGGTTGGAGATTTCGGTTCCGCCAAGCACAATTTAGGGAGGTATATTCATTGAATTTTGTTTAGACATTGCTTTAAAAAGACCATTTTTTTTCATATTAACAGACCCCCCTCCCCCCCACACACACAGACACACATATACACACACGCACATATACAAATAATGACATTTAATTATTTCTAAAATAGCGTTATCTCTATATTAACAACTTCGTGCTGTATTTGAGCCGGTGTCAGAGAATATTTGGGCCCCCTGAACGGATGGGCGACCGGGGGCCCATTCATTCGCCGAACGTTTGGGCCCCCCTACGAGCATTTGCCCCCACCCTCACCCCCCCCCCCAATAGAAATTGGAATAACTTAGTTTTGGCCCAATACACTCTATATATACAATCTGTATGATATTTTGCAAACTCTAAAAGAAATATTTTTAAAAGAATTTACTATTTTGTAAAATAAATGTAAATCAAACAATTGAATACACTTGCAAGGCTTAATATTTGCCACTATATATACATGTACACATTGGTGTATTTTACATGTAATGTGGATGTATATACCTTGTAGGAATTATCTCACAATCCTCCAAGTATATACCGAGTGTTTGTGGGTTTTGTGTTATATTTGTGCAACACATATTTTAGCACAAATCTACCCCCACATGTATAGATTCAGGTGTCTCCATTTCTCCCTGATTCCTTGTTATCTGAATTTCTGGAGATTTGGAGTATTTGGGTCATGCAAGTGCAAACATGGGATAAATAAATGGGAGAGGGCCCTGTGGTTCCAGAATATTTGGGCCCCCTATTTGGAAGTAAAAGCCTTGCAGTGGATATAAATGGGGAGGGGGCCCTTTGGTTCCAGAATATTTGGGCCCCCTATTTGTAAGTAAAAGCCTTGCAGCGGATATAAATGGGAAGGGGGCCCTTTGGTTCCAGAATATTTGGGCCCCCTATTTGTAAGTAAATGCCTTGCAGTTGGTATAAATGGGAAGGGGGGCCCTTTGGTTCCAGAATATTTGGGCCCCCTATTTGTAAGTAAAAGCCTTGCAGTGGATATAAATGGGGAGGGGGCCCTTTGGTTCCAGAATATTTGCCCCCCCCCCCCATTTGTATGTGTCTTGAAGTGGATATATAGAGATTTAATATATATATATATATATACATATATATATATATATATATATATATGTAATGTGCATAATGAATAAAAAGGGGTGGCTTTCTGTTCAGAATACCCCCCCCCCCCCATCTGCTGTCACATATATACAATTTATATCTAATTCAAGATGCATACAAATAGGGGGCCCAATAGTCTGGAACCAAAGGGCCCCCTCCCCATTTATATCCACTGCAAGGCACTTACATACAAATAAGGGGCCAAAATATTCAAGATCCACTTCAATACATTTAGATACCAAAAGGGGGCCCAATGGTCGGGAATCAAAGAGTCCCTTTCCCATTTATAGCCACCTCAAGGCACTTAGATACTGTTCAGGGGTCAAGTGGCCCAAACATTTGGGAATCAAAAGCCTCCGCCCCCCGGCCCCTATCTACATAACTGGAAATTAAAAGTCATTTATAGTTATTTTACAGAAATACATGTACATGTACATGTAGTTTGGGTTAGCTCAGTTAGTCATAAATCACTGGTCCAATTATAACTTTTATACTCAGATGCGAACATACTTGCATCAAAGTTAAATTTCCCATTTTCTGTGAGAAAGTAAACTTAGGATCGAGGCATCTGGTCATAAATCCGCATCGATTATAATGCCATTCACATGATTCAGGACTACGTTTTTACATTTTGCACTGAATCTACTCTGATGCTAAGCTGACAAAACACTGTGACCAGCACCTTTTACTATTAGTCTACTGTAACATGACCAATTTTGCTATTTTGCACTATTAAAATCATCAACGTTACAACAATAGTTAAGATGTCTCATGAAGTATAACAAAAATCAAATATGAAAGGGGGCCCAAATATTCGGAAGGGGCCCAAATATTCTAGAACATTTGGGCCCCCGGGGGCCCGAATATTTGGGCCCGGGCCCATCCGTTCGGGGGCCCAAATATTTGTTGACACCGGTATAACATTGGTAAATGACCAGAATACAGGCTTTGGGATCAGGTGTACCATATTGGACTGTCCATTTCTGATTGGATGTCGCATTATTATGTATGTGTGCCAACACAGACATTCTTTTTCTATGAATTCTTTTTTTCTTGCTTTTGCAGCAGATTTGCTCGACATTATATTTGAAGACCATTGTACGTAAAAACTCCAAACTTGGCATAATTATACCTTCACACAAAAAGTCAGGTCATTTTATGAAGAGGGATGACAGCTTTGAAAATTATGCAAATTAAGGTCATTTAAAAATTGAAATCTTAAATATCGTCAAAACTATTACAGGTAAAGGTGCCATTCTAACTTAAATGTATAGGTTTTTGTGCTGTGGACGCATTCCTGAACCACAAATGAAAGTTGTAAAATTTTAATTAATGCTAATTAGGGACACTAGAGAAGGTAAAACGTCGAATATTTTCAAAAGTACTTTAGGTAGAGCTGTAATTCCTACTTTAATTTACAGGTTTGTTTGTTTGTTTAAGCTAACCCAGTGAACAACCAACAAAAGCTATAGAATTTTAATCTATGTTACTTCGGGGTACTCGAAAAGTTTCAATGTTGAATATCTTCAAAACTATTAAAGGTAGAAGTGCAATGATAGGTAAGGATGCCATTTCAACTTGAATATATATGTTTGTGCTGTAGGCGCATCCAATGAAACACAAACAAAAGTTGTAAAAATTTTAATTTATGCTAATTAAGGGAAGTTGATAGGTTTAAATGTTGAATATCTTCAAAACTTATATTCGAAGAGATGCCATTCTAAGTTCAATTCATAGGTTTGTGCTGTAAGCGCACCCAATAATCCCAAGCAAAAGTTGTAGAATTTTAATTTATGGTAATTATAGGCATGACTTGAGAAGTTTAAATATTGAATATCTTCAAAATTATTATGCATAGATGTGCTATTCCAACTTCACATCCAAGGCTTGTCCATCATCAATTTTGTCCACAGTTAAGCATTCAGACACCACAAAGGCTAGAATCTCTGAACAGTATGTGGCTGTGTCAATGAAACTGAAATAATGCAAATTAGGAGTAACAAAAGCAGACTTGTACATATTTGTAATAGACTAGACATATAACAGTCCATGTTCTGTCATCAGTAGTCAATCACATGTATACATACATCAGAAGGATTTGTTGTTTACCATAAGTCACGTCTATTACAACATTTTTATGCTGCCATATGGTAACCATGTCGTCATCAGTCCAAGCTTTTGGGATAACAGTGATTCATAAATGAAGGTAATGTGCAATTAACAGTGTACAGCACTAGAATTGGCTGGAGTTTCTTATTACATGACCAAATTCTGTTTTTTGCCAACACATTCTTACATTCTGTTTTATCCAGAATTTTTTCTTTCTTCTTTCTTTCTGACATGTCGTTTAAGCCAGCAGATTTTTTTATGCCAAGAGCGTTACTTCGCTTCAGTTTTCTTTTTTTGAATTTCATATTTTCTGTCATGTAGCTCTTCCAATTCAATTTGAATGTACAAGATAACAACTTCCCTTAGGCACACAGACAAATTTGCCTTGAAGCAAAGCTTCTTTTCTAGTTATTCTTTTACTTTCTAAATCCAAGTCACCGGCATGTCACTTCAGAAAGAGTAAGAAACTCCCTCAATGCTGGCAACTTTTCCGGTGAAATTTTCAGTAGCGATAGTCACAGTTACCATCCCAGATGTATCATTCAATCAAGGATACAACTATTAGCTACCATGTAATTGTCATCGACTGGATAAGCGTAGATTTAACGGCAGGTTGATGTTGTCTCCGTAATCCAAAAGTGACGCCGCTTTCTTCCCACTGGTTTTGTCTGCGTGACCTTATTACTTTGGCTGTTGTCCGTAAATTCCTACGCCAAGCGTAGGTCTAGGTTTTGCTCCTCAGCACGTATCGAATTCATTTAGTGGCGCAGACATGAAGTTTACTTTCTTTGTACACACTGACATTTATTTTTGACTCGTATCAACAATGAATAGGCTTTCAGCCTCTATCGTCCTGGAGTACAAGTTGCAATCATCAACATAATCATCATCATCATCATCATTATCATCATCATCGTGGGATTTTTTTCGAGTGGTTAAAGCGACAATTGAATCTACAAGGTCTTCCCTATCCTTTAATTTCGTAAGTCAAAATAATGCACCTATGCATGTCAATGTTTTCAGGATTAATATAAAACTAACATCAAGAAACTTTGACCTAAGCATGTCACACGATCTCAATATTACTTATCACAAAGTGCAAAGTATAATACACTGTACATTAGATAAACTTTTGCACATTAAAACCGTGCAATTTGAACGAAAGTACTCCGTGGGTGAGCAAAGGTATATGTCAGAATCAACTTAATTTTATGACAATCTTTACAAACATGTAAATCCAAATCCGATTCTCATAAATATCACTATTACTTAATAGAATATTAAACTTTATCAACCAAAGCTATGACACTTCTGAAGTAATATGATCAATTATTAATAAAAAAAAATGATTTATTTATACAACCATTGGCCCGTCATTTTACAAATAATGGATCAACATTAGCTGCTAAAATAAACGAAATGAATTTGACAAATTATGGTACTTAACCTACCCATCAATGGGAAGGCTATTTGCTTGGTCTGCCAATTTTCCTGGAAACTCGTTTCAGTGATCTTAAATGACTTCAAGTCTGAGACGACACTGACACGCTCGTTTTAATAAGGCTCACTCAAAAGTATCGATTGGTTAGTCAATTGACCCTCATAACAAGTAACCAATCGCTAGACAAGGTCATTTTTCCTGCCTGATATAACATTGCAAACCCGTCACAGGCACATAAGAATAACAAAACTGTTCAAAAATAACTTTAGGCCTTCTTCTCTTCTTGTCGTCTATTGAAAAACTGTTTGAGAAAGTAATATCTCAGTATTCACTTTGAACATATCCATGAGATGACGTCATTTCAGTCATACGGTTTGAAGTGTTCAGTAATGTTCGATTCGTCAGCTCCAGGCTCCACATAGTAGAACAGATTTGGAGGTTCTGTGGCACCGTACTGACCTCTAAGAGCACAGCCCAGCTCCTCTGCGTCCTTTTTCCGCAAAAACTCCCACTTCCCCGTTCTCCTCAATACAGCACAGTTATGCCACTGTCGTGTAAAATATATTCATTTAGCACCCATCAAAAATATAACGAACTATTACACACTATACCATATACACGAATTGCCAATTTGGATTGCGGAAAGGGTTTTGATATTTACTGTTTGCTGCTAATGCGGTAGGCCGACAGAATGTGTATAAGGAAACAAAACTCCTCTGAGACGATGAAATGAATCATGATAGGTTAACATTCCAAGTGATGAAACTAGCTTGAGATGAAAACCAGAGGAGTGAAGAGAATGGTATATACATGATATATTTACCACAGCCTTCAAGATAGAATAAGACCGCCAGCCAAGGAAAACGTTCTTGTAATTTTTTTGCTGCTTGTTCTATCTTCTCGGCTGATTAAAACTGGATTGATGCTTCGGAACGTGTATTATTAGAACAACACCTACATGTATTCTTTCCCCCATTACCTTCTGAGTCTACCTTTTAAGTAGACACTCAAGAGAGTACTTATCACAAATCTTTCAATTCCAAACAACGAAAAGCAATACTTAGGGTACACAATACCATACATAGGCATGAATATGTGCACATTAAGATAAAGTTAAAATCTTTGGCCTGTTCATTGTCGCCCATAGCCCACTTTTATCACAAAGCTCAGTAAGAAAGCTTTCATGGCAGTGCACAAAACTTCGAGCAATTTATAATGAATTGTTCATTTGGTTACATTACAATGAACATATTTTGTGAAAGTGTAAACCGATGAAGCAAACGTCACACGAAACTACCAATCAAGACTCATCGCCTTACCACGATACACATCTAAAAGATTTAATTACATACGGGGGTACCACTAGCGGCATTGTGGTCTGTCCCAGGAAACAAAATTACGCCGATTTTGTCCACATTGTTGTGTGCATGGATGGACAAACGAATATGATGCGGGAAGAGATCCTTGAAGAAGTGGTTGTACATTCTGTTCTTGTGTAGCTGAAGTAAATTCATGAAAATAAGGTCTTCAGGAACAGATTTCCTACATATTAGCCAAAAACTGTTTGTATGAAGGTGAGGAAACTTTAAAAAGTTTAACAAGATCAATGCGACCATTATTTGGTTTTTATTCAATTTGATCCTTCAGGGATGATGTTTTCAATGTCTGTCCTTTCTTCCGACTTAACTATTCTTTTATTGTATTTGACTTACTCATATTGTACCAGACAGAATTGCCATAGCCTTGTTAGGAATAGGTTAAGCACTTCAATCTGTCTTTATAGCATCATCCATGGCCATCGTTACACGTTTTGATACTTGACTGACAATTCAAGTTATGTTTCGTCAATAAGTGGTACTTGGTAATTCAGTGTTACCATCTTTTTAGCTACTGCGCCGCATGTGCGATGTTTATGCTTATTGCTACATCCTCCAGGAAACGAAGGGGCCAGTTCTTCTTCCAGCCAACGTCTGCAACCTCGATAAATCGACAGCATGTTCATATTTGTCTGCAATGTACGAGAATACTTAGAACGTAACAAGTTTTCTGTGTGCAATTGCACTTCCAAAGGATCGGTGAATACGTGCTACGGTTTCACGCCTTACAGAAACGTATCAGGAAGAATATGCAAATGAGTTGCTTTAGTTGCATGCTCTTTGGATGCTATCTTTAGCGCAATCTGTCAGGGTTCACAGAACGGTTTCCTTTGATTAAAGTGTGTGTGTCAACACAAACATTTTTGTTTTTCCTGAAATTCTTTGTTTCTTTCTTTCTTTCTTTCTTTCTTTTTCTTCTTTCTTCATTACCAGCAAATTTGTCCGACACTTTTCTCGAACACTATTACACAGAGAAACTCCAAACTTAGCATGATTGTACCTCCATAAAAGGAGTTTGACCGTATCATACAAAGGACTGAAGATGGGTAAAATTATGCAAATTAGGGGCATTTGAAATTTTAAATCTTGAATATATTCAAAAGTATAATAGATAGAGATTTCATTCCAACTTCTACTAGGGGGTTATTGACTATTGCGCATCTAATGAATTTGGAACAAATGTTGTAGCAATTCAAATTATGCTAATTAGCAGCATTTGAAATTTTAAAACTTGAATATCTTCAAAACTGTTATAGATAGAGACGTCATTTTAACTTATACTAGGGGGTTATTGACCATTGCGCATGTAATGAATCTTAAGGTGGAAGCTGTGAAGCTAGTGCGCAGTGAGACTGGCAACTTTGCATCGCAATTACCCATTTAATTTTGTCACAAGTACATTAAACCTATATATTTTCTGATTACTACATATCCATAGATATATATCCATAGGGTTTTTTTTGTGGGATCGGAATTTTTTGAGATTTTCTAGCATTATTTCTGACATGGTAGGATTTTCACATTTTTCGCGCAGAAGTCATACAAAATTGTTTTTTACCAGTTGAAATCAGAATAAATTGAAAATATATATCCATGTCTAGGATCGAATTCAATGGTTAGTCCTGAAATAGCATAAATAAAAAGTTATAAAATTTTTAATTAAGTTCTGACAGGTTGTTCATTTTCTTTCTATAAATTGCTCCAAAAGTCACGGAAGGGGTTGTCAGAAAAAAAAATCCTGGGAACCGTTCCTGGATATGATATTTTTCTTTTAATGTCCATTGATTTTAATGTGATAGGGCAATTTGTACGTTTGGGAGGCGAGACACAAATTGCAGAGGTTGAGCAAAAAACAGTTCCGAGAAAATCGCATTTAAAGAAAAAGTTGCCAATTCTTACGCATTTATGGCTGTAATATGACACATACTCATTTCTTCTGTCCCGTGTTTTAATTATTGTGTGAAATAAACTTCCAGCTTTACCTATGTGATGTTGTCATTAAACAAAAGTATATTTTGTGGCTTAAATCTCGACTTTTCTAACTTGGGAACACCACACTTGGCTTGTTCGGGTGTGGGTTCACATGTGGCTTTCCATATTTGGGGACCAGTAAGTGGATTGTGCTAATTTGTTTTTACATCAATCGAGAATTTCAAAGTAACCAGAACAATGGTAGTGATTAGTCTGAACTGGCCCATTCTTAGCTCCACAGCTAATGGTTTCCTGTGAGTGACCCTTGTCAATAGCTCAATTGGTTTCCAGCGGTCATGGACTAATGACTGTGCAAACAATGACATGGTTCATTATCATGCCCATGCAAACAAAGCCATGTGTCCGTCACTGTTTAAACTTTTCATTGTAAACAGAAGTCTAGAGATCAATTATCTCATATAAATTTTATGTTCACACATCTGAGTTTTAGGGAGCATGTAGTTTAAGTATCAGACTTTCCAAAAATATGAAAAAGTGATTAGAGGTTATCTGAAGGTGCGGCTTCAGACCTTCCACCTTAAGCAAAAGTTGTAGCAATTCAAATTATGCTGATTAGCAACATTTGAAATTTTTAAACTTGAATATCTTCAAAACTATTATAGATAGAGATGTCATTTCAACTTCTACTAGGGGGTTGGTGACCATTACGCATGCAATGAATCTAAAACAAAAGTTGTAGCAACTTAAATTATGCTAATTAGCAGTATCGGAAACTTTCAATCTTGAATATCTTCAACACTATGATAGATAGAGATGTCATTCCAACTTCTACTAGGGGGTTGTTGACCATTGCGCACCTAATGAATTTTGAATGAAAGTTGTAGCAATTTAAATTATGCTAAATAGCACCATTAAAAATTTCAAATCTTGAATAACTTCAAAGCTATAATAGATAGAGATGCCATTTCAACTTCTACTCCTGTGTTATGGAATAGTTGTACATTACCATACCAAAATGCTTTGAAGACACACACACACTGATTTGCTATGCAGCAAATCATCTTTCCTAGTTTTCCATTATGCGCTTATAAGTATGTTGCCTTCAAACTTTCACGTAGGCACACTAAATTTGTGATGTCAAGCCATGATTGTTTCCTCTTACTTTCAATTTTAGCCAAATATTTTTTAAAATATTTTTCAGGCAGACACACCAATTATATAATGGAAGATAACTACAACACAAATTTTTGGTATGTACATTGTATTTGAGCATTGTATATTAATATTTTATCACTATAGTTTCACACAATGTGACGGAAAAGCACATGTCTGGCTGAATGGAATGTTCTGGCATTGGACTGTACATTGACCTGAAACCATCATCTGGTTTTATTTGTGACAAAATGACATTACCCTTTCACTTTTTATTAATACAGGCTTATTTCTGGTTCAGGAAACATAATTTGCACCTCTGTATGCAAAATTTAATCTTTGTCATAAAATGAGACGGACCTGAAATGTCACGAAGCTTAACGTTATACTTGCACTTTTTGGAACGACTACAGCGACTACTTATAAATGAAAGAAGGAAGGAAGGAAGGAATGAATGAATGAATAAATAAACAAACAAACGAACGAACGAACAAATAAATAAATAAATAAATAAATAAATAAATAAATAAATAAATAAATAAATAAATAAATAAATAAATAAATAAACAAATAAATAAAAGAGAGATTTTTAATGCCCACACTGACAAAAGTTTTATTGTTGTCGTTGAAAGGCCATAATGACCAGTTTTGCAAGTTTCTTTAATTGACTAGATTGTTTTGCTTACTTCACTGTTGCAGGCAAATTAAACAGGTCTCATGAACAGTGCAAAATAAGTGGACGTGGTTTAAAATGCAAAAAAACCAGCTCAAGTGTTTTTTTTTTTTTTTTTTTTTTTTTTTTGTCATATAAGTAGACTATTTCTGCTTCTCCTGTTGGTCGAGGCACCGTCATGTGTTATGTTATGAATACATGGATCCGCTGCTTTTGTTGTCTCGAAGTCACTGGAACCGATCCAGACCTCGCGTGCGGCCAGTCCAGACCTCTTGAACGATGCAAGTGTGACGTGTGCGTCATAAGCAACTTTCAGCCAATCACATTCCAGGATTAAATACACGGTTGGGTAGTACCCACCTTGATTCACTGGGAACATGGCAGACGAGCTCTTTTTGGTGATGTGGTAAGAATCAGTCTGCTATGTTGATCTTGAATCTTTGACACCAATACTTGCACAGATGCATATGACAAAACAGTTATAGTCTTCGAATTCGGCTTATACATTTGTCTATCGACCTGTCCACACCAATATACATCTCGGCCTTCGGCCTCGGTGTTTTTTGGTGAGGACAGGTCGATAGACCTATCTATAAACCTCATCCAAAGAGTCTAATTGCATAATGTTACCCCTTGTACTAATATCTAGCATATGCTACAAACAACTTTCTGCGTGAGGTAAGTATTTCAGTGGCAAATCTGCGGACAGTGATTAATATCCTGTCAGTTGGTGCACTAGTTTTTAATGCAATGTTGCGAAAATAAGGTACATAACAATTAAAGGAAAAATTTTTTCTTTTAGTTTATAGTAATCACCAGCGAACGTTTCAGTCTCTTCCTGGAGGCAAATAATTCTGCCTTGCTGGTTACGCAAACAAAGGGCAGAAGCGGGCACGTGATTTAGCGTGACAGTATGCCCAACTAACGTGCGCGTTAATAACCGAGCAACCTGTTTGTGATCCCGACCTGTGTTTTCCATTTGGGACTAACCTTTCATTTCCAGAATATTCGTTCCTGGGATCAAGGGTGCAGGGGTGCAAGGGTGGTTACTTGATGTGTGTGAAAATTTATTGTAATATATTGATCAACCGAGTTACCTTCAACTCCTGCTCAAATGTGTCACGGGGCACAAAGTAGAGCGTGTCGATGTACTCGTTTCTCTTCTGCACTGTGAAATCTTCTGCGAGGAAATCATCCAGTTCCAACCATTGGATATACTGTACCGATCATAAAATGTCTTCGTTTAACTCTTTCAGTGGTAGGTTATGCACGGAGTCAACAGCTTTCTTCGGCGCGCTTTAGCCGAAAGCACCGAGGAAAGCTGTTGACTCCAACCATTATATCTGTGATACTACAGGCATGCTGGTAGTGAAAGGGCTTTTCACAAGTAAACTGAGTCTAGCATCTTTATTATAATTGAGAGCAATTCGTCTTAAGTAGTTCGACTAGAGTGGCAGTTGGCGCTGAAAGAGGCACCAAATACCAAGAGATGCATCCGATGTTGACAATTAAACAATATTTAACGTGCAGCTGAAGTTTCCGATGGACTTCTCCAGATATATTAAGCCCTTGCTTATCAAATGAGAGTAAGACAAGAGTTTTCCTGACAAGCTTAAAGTGTGTTCTCATTGATGTTCGGCAAAAGGTGTTTGGAAGATATGAATTGTGGGGAATTATATTTGTTTGTGTTAATAAAAATGCATGGTAGGCATTAGACTGTGAAATATGTGTCTTACTTTTTTTTAAAATAATTAATGATCTCGTTCAGAGTTTGCTTGTGATTTTCCAATCATAGCAGTAAAACTATCATTCTTGTTCTTTGTTAGAACCTAATTTAATGTGTTAGATCCAATACCGACTGTGTCTGTTGTTTTCCATTGCAACCTACCTGGTCTGGTCCACGACTCACCACGCAATAAGGAATTTGCTGTTTCAATGGGTTAGATCCAATACCGACAGTGTATGTTAGTTTCCATTGCAACCTCCCTGGTTCACAACTCAAGGCCGCAAAAAGAAATTTGCAAGGGCGGTATTGAATAAGGGACGCTTCCACGCATATAATGGAGATTTCATTTCGAATCCCGTTCAGATCTCCGGGCAAGTTTTCATTATGTTTATCAGCCTGTGAATGTTTCGTTTGTATAATCTTTATATTTTGACTGTTTTTGTATGAATACACAGTCATTTTCTGATGTGGATTGGAATATGGCAAGTGGGTACCTGCTTCGATACCATGGGAGGCGTTGCATTACCGAGGAATATAAGTGCGAAAAATATATGGATTCAAATTTACTGTAAGAGAAAATTTCTGGTCACTTGTCGTGCAATCCACAATTATAAACAAAATAAGAAAATGCATGGTCAGTGATTGCCATGTTTATAACAGTGGGAGTTTCATCATTTTGCTTTGATTCTTTATGTGTTACCGTTTCCCGCTCAAATCGCGCAAAAGCCCCCCCCCCCCCCGCCCCTTGTACATTGTTGTTTTCTTTAAAGTTTGTACTTAAATTCAATGTGTCTGTCCTACTATGCGATAATTCTGACCTTGCTGGGAAACGTGCCCACAATTCTGTGATAGTTTTCAACTTCCTCACCAGGAACGTCAAGTATGGGAGCGTAGAAACAGCCATCACCAAACATTACAAACCGAAATCCAGGAGCATAGATATCTTGTGCCCTCCTGCACCTGTGAGTTGGAATTCAGTAATGACTATGATCACATAAAAACTAATGCTAACCATTGCCATGTCGAGGCCGACATCTATTTTTGTAAGTCACATGGAAAATGAAAACTCGTGAATATTACATATCAGAGTACCGGTACCCTATACCCGTCGACTCAATGGACCCACCCCAACATGATAAGTACTGGCTTTTTCATTCCTGTCACAAAACACATTGCGGACATGAGGAGCCATGTTCTGTTTTGGAACTGTGTCACTCTCTGATCACAAATATATGCAACACCGAGAACTTCCCTTACTCTTTAAGATTCTCTGAACAAAGGCAGTGGGCGTGCCATACACACAGTAATTCAAATCACAAAATAAGACAAAAAACATTTATAACATCTAAAATTTCGTCTTGTGTACTTAAACACGTGACATTGAGGCTGCGCTGGCATATGTTCGTGGTGAAAAGTGCTCCCGAGGTTTTTTTTTAATCGTTGGGGTACATCGGGTGCGAGTACAAAAATACCCACAGTCCAGTCATTAGCGGTGTAGCGAGAGACTCTGTTGATCGTATCTTTATCTAGATTTGATGCAAAATAAGTGACTTTTATTGCATTTTTATTTCCATATATTAGCAGAATACACTAAAAAAAATGCCCTTTCAAAGCCAGTGCACACCGTTCATGCTTGCACCATTGTTTGAACTTTGAACCGCAAATGATATAGTGTATACAAGATGGTGAAATGCGTGGTCCGTGATGACGAGTCTAATTGTCCTAACAAGAAAGCTGGCAGATCTGTGGAGTGTTATGGAAATGATCATTGGCTATGTAAATCTTCTATGTAGGGTCTTCGCTGTCTAACTTATGGTATAGAGTGCATACAGTTGACCAAAAGTCAAATTAAGTTGTTAAACTCTACGCAAGGTGGTTCACTTAAATCGGCTCTCGGTTTCGGTAAACGATCCCATCATTCTGACATTTTGGGGGGTTTAAAAGTTCCTTCGATTGCTGATGTCATCATGGATGATACATTCTCCTCACTTTACACAGTTTTCAAAACTGCTTCGCCCTTTAAGTCACTTTGTTTCCATTTCTTGGGCAAGTGTATTAGTGAGGGGACAATTAATAAGAGCTCGCTCATTGGAAGGATTATTGCTGGTGGTCGCTCTCCTGTCTCTGTTATTTTAAATAATGATAGGTGGGCTCCTATCTTAGCAAGTGAATCTAACGGCATCGTTAACTTGCTTCAATTCCTAGTAAACAGTGCTGAATTTAATGTACGTGACAGCAGGGAACATTGCATAGCAGCGTTGTTACCTAACTCGTTTTAAACTCCCATATTTCATTACGTTGATACATTGACTCAGGGTTGGCAGTGAAATAAAGCTTAATTGTTTGAGGAGTAGGTGTCATCATGGAGTTTGTTTTACATCTCTGGTGCAGGATGTACATTGTTGCAGTCCTTGTTAGGATTTCCCTGGGTTTATACAGGTGGTCCAGCTGCAACTGTATATTTTACAATCACTGGGGCTGAATATAATGCCCCAGCTTGTTTGCACTTCATTTAAATACTGGCGGATGGTTTAACTAGGATAAGCTGTCCAGCTAGAAAGGGTACATATTGGTTCAGGGGTAAGTCAAATTGTTTTTATCTGAACCTGTACTGTACAAATTTAGTAATTATGGTTTGTTTGACAGGTATTCTTCTTCCATAATGAAGCTCTGCATCTACAAGCAAAACTTCACGTATTTAGCTAATTCATCATTTGCCACGTTCATATTTATTCATTATTATGTGGGTTGTCTTTGCTGAATATTTAGCTTAGACAAGGAGCCGCTACTCAGAGAAACATGTACAGATAAAAGGCTCCGAAACATGTTGAGTAGTTACCCGCTGAAGACTCTTTAATTTATTTGGGCTAATACAGCCTATGTCAAAATTTTACAGAGGAACGTGTGCAATATTGACAATAGTACTTCTATATGTATATAGGTTAGACAGGGACAGGTTAGCTTATGGAGAGTAAAGAGTTCGGACTGCGGAATAGGGTACTGACTACTAGGAAGTGGTTTTGGACAAAAAGACACAAATACAATTCCATGGTCTGGAGAGTGGCCTTTGCCGTGCGGAACTGCGGGTCTGTTGGCTGCGCTGCCAGACTGTCATGTCATTGTAACATTACTTCTTAGATTTTATATGAGTTTTGAATGATTTATATCTAGATGTGCCTATGCTTTTATTTCCTAGTATTGGGGGTTGAATAAAATAATAATAATAATAATAATAATAATAATAATAATAATAATAGTAGTAGTAGTAGTAGTAGTAGTAGTAGTAGTAGCAGTAGTAGTAGTAGTAGCAGTAGTAGTAGTAGTAGTAGTAGTAGTAGTAGTAGTAATAGTAGTAATAATAATAATAATAAATCGTGTAAAGAGATTAGATTTTCCACAGGTGATGTAACTGTGGTCAAAGCTGTGAATGCGAGCTCTGACGCGGGGGTAGTCAGACCATCTGATGCAATAAAGAAAACAATGCCAGCTTTAGGGATAAGTTTGAAAGCAGTCAACCGTATTCCCGTAATGAACTGTCGGAGGTAATGTTTTTTAATGCTGAAGTGGATGATATTGGTGACACACGACGCGACGCTAAAAGTCCAGACATGTTGTTGCAACCGCTGCTGGCTTGTACTCTGTACAGCTTACAAGCAGGCACGAAAGAAAGTGTAAAAAATGCAATACTGAATTGATTTACACAGACAGATATCATTAACGCTAAAGATGTGTTATGGAATTCGTGTGAAACTTCGCTGATTGAAATAAAGAATCGAAAAAACTCAGTTTTCAGAGACGAGAGTGAGGCACATGTCATGGATATCATTGTAGCCCTATATAAGCTTGTCAAAGCTGGAACTTGCCCACTTATTGTTATTGATGCCTGCAGCCTTGGGAAAATGCCCCGATCCCACCCCGAAGAACTTAACAACACGTGTATTTCCCTGGCTGACAGGCTTAATCAAATAGAAGAGCGTATGTTTAATATGCATAATACATCAGATAGAGTAATTTGTGAGAATATTCAAATAAAGGACAACCTCAGACTGCGGTCATATGCCGAGGCTGCGAGTTTCAATGTACAGTGTGACGCTAATGTTCAGTCCAAGGAAAGCAAATTTAATTGTGACCACACTAATGGGCATACTGCTCTTACGTTAACTTCACCTATCCCCCGAAATATGGATTATGTCAAACCGACTTCCACAAGGGAATCTGCGCCTTCTTCTTAGGGTGTGGCTGGGTTGGTCCAGACTGTCTTTAGATAAAGAGTGTAAATCGACACAGATCAGCCCGTCATTGGAGCATAATGCAAGAACAACAATTACCACGAATCGACGCAACCCCAGAGGCCGGGGGCGTGGGCGTGGGTGTGGGCGTGGGCGTGGGCGTGGGCGTGGGCGTGGCAGGGGCTTTCCCCCCATGAAAAACAATCTGCGACCAAGGTCAAGTTTTCCAATAAGATCTCTGTCTAGAGTCAGTTTTATGCATAGGAGCCCCAGTCAATCCTCCATGTACAGCCATGCAAACAGTAATGCGTCCAGGTTTGAGACAGCATGTTCACAATCAGGAACGTAACAGGTCATGTGATTCGGAAGGGTTCCGCATACCTACGTATGCAGCAAGAAAGAAAAAGCGACAGGAGCTGAAAAGGAATAAAGCTATTACAGTCACTGCAGTATCCCGAGACTGTGGCTTTAAAGGTGCCCCTGAGCCTAGCTGCGACCTCTTTATATATCGGTTAGATCTTAGTACGAGAACAGATGATCTGCAGAGCTACCTCGGGGGAGCTACATGGTACAATAAGGTTTTGAAGTGCGTTCATTGGAATGCATTTCTCATGATCGCGCGAAGTTTAAGTCCTTCCGCTTATCTGTGCCCGTGTCGCAATTTAGTCGCCTTTTCACTGATGAGTTATGGCCCGAAGGGGCTAAGATACAAAAGTATACCCCTCCCAAGCTTCATTTACAAATGGAGGTTGTTGACTAAGTTCCATGAATTCAATGTTGATGGTGCAAAAAAAATTCTCTATATCTATAGTTTTTCTTATGTCTACTCTTTCCCTTATTTCATATAATACTCATGTCCATGGTGCCGGGAGATGGGAGTATGTCGATAAATTGTCAAAGTCGCGTGATGTTATATTATAATTGCAGGAACACTGGTTACACACAGATCACATTATTAGTATCACAGATTATGTGAAGAACACAAATGTACATGGTGTCTCTGGAATGATTGAACCTGATCTGAAAGAGGGCAGACCGTATGGTGGCTGTGCCCTTCTTTGGGAGAAGAATATAAAGTACAAGATTTCTCACATTGTGTTTCAATCCCGGAGAGTATGTGCAATTCTATATGAGCAAGAGGCTCTGAAACTGTGTGTTATTAATGTATATATGCCACAAGATAGAGTGAATGCTAATACCGCGTCTAACAAGTATACTGATATTTTACAAGAGATTAGTTAGAAGCGCCAGGAATTAAATGTGGATAAAATTATACTTGCAGGAGATTTAAATACAGATATGTCACGCCTCCGTTCCCTTCATACTCAGTTACTTAGCACATTCATGCGTGACGAAATGCTACTGTTTGGTCTGAATCACCATAACTGTCAAGTTGACTACACATACGAAAGCAAAATTAATTTAGAACGATCCACTATAGATCATTTCATATTTTCAGAAAACATCAGTGATCATGTCATAGATTATTCTGCGAGGCATGGTGACAATTTATCTGATCATCGTCGTATAATTCTGAAACTCGATATCCCAATTGCATATACCTATACTGAATATGTCTGTCCGCCTGTATCAAGACCCCTATGGTATATATCTACCCAGAGCGAGTTGAGGGAATATAGTCATTCGCTTGATTGAAAATTACGAAGTATAAAGATACCGTGGGCTGCCATCCATTGTACTGATACTATGTGTAACAAGCATTTGGGAGATATAGAAGAGTTCCATGATCATATCATATCATCTTGTATCCAGGCTAGAAAGGGGCTATTCTGTATAGCTCGGATGAGGAAAAATGTGTTATTCCAGGTTGGAACGACTATGTAGAAAATATAGGAAAGACTCTGTTTTCTGGTATTACATTTGGAAATGTAATAATTCCCCTAGATCTAGTATTTTGGCTGATACCAGGAAGTCTACCCGTGCAAGATATCATTATTCCTGGCGTTTAATCGAAAAGAATAAAGAGATGTGTACAGCAAATAAGTTGGCGGATACAATAGTGGATAATAGGTCCACATATTTCTGGACAGAGGTTAAAAAAATGAGGAATATTGGCGCGACAAGGCCCACCCTTATCGATAGAGAAAGTAGTTTTAAATCAAGCGAACAACTATATTCCCGTACATTTATGGATTCCCTTGCATTTGCAGACGTTCTAATCCTCTTATATCCTACAATGTTCAGTTTGAATAAATTACTTAAAATTAGCCCTGATTTTGCTAAAGAATAAAATGTTATTTTCAACATAAGGAAAACTAAATGGATGTCATATATAAAGTACAAGGCAGATCAAAATATTTATCTGCATGGTGAACTGATTGGAAAGGGCTAGAGAGGAGCTAAATGGATGTCATATATAAAGTACAAGGCAGATCAAAATATTTATCTGTATGGTGAACCGATTGAGAGCGTGAGATCTTTTGTTCACCTTGCGAATCTTATTGGTCCTAACTCCACCAGCAAATCACTGAAGAGGATTACTCAGAACTTTAACGCACAGGTTAATTTGTTGATGGCTCAGTTTGGGAAAGCATTTGCCTCCACAGGACATAGATTGTTCCACTCATTCTGCATGTCTTTTTATGGCTCTAATTATGGGATTATTCTTCAAAAGGCGTTGAACAAATTTTGTGGCATGGCGGAAGGCTGTACGATTTAGTTGGAAACTACCTAAACAGACACATTGTAATTTACTCCCTTTTATATGTGGAGATCTACCAATTGCAGGCCTTCACATTTGAAGAGTGTGATTTTTCACTCGCTTTAAAAGCTCGCCTAAAATAATTGAGGCGAGCTCTTAAAAGCACTCCTCAATCTTGCATTCAAGTACTCTAACTATAGCTATATATATATATATATATATATATATATATATATATATATATATATATATATATATATGTATGTATATATATATATACATATATATATATATATATATATATATATATATATATATATATATATATATATATATATATATATATATATATATATATATATATATGCCCAGAAGTTCTTTTCATGCGATTTCAAAACAACACAGAGACCCAAAAAATGCACATCCCTATCAAATTTGAAGAAGGCCAAGTTAAGCAAATGGTTATTGAGAAGCTGAAAATATAATTGTCACTGTGTGGCAGACCGATACACAGCCGACTACACATCCCGGAAGCTCGTCTCACTAATAAGTCAGTTAATAAATAAACTCAGAACTGTTGTGAATAGGCAGTGGTTTTGAAATAGCTATATGTTAACAGATAGTCTATTGTCTTCACAAATATAATTTGGTAAACGCCTATGATAAGATGCGGAACTCTATACTTACCAGGAGTTCAAGTGCTTGAGAGCCAAATATTCCGCCATGTCTGGGTATTCACTGATAGCTTTGGTCTCGCGATTGCGAGATTTGGCAGGGAAGGCTGGTAAGATGAAAGGTATTGGTAGCCTATGATGGATGAACGTAGCAAGGCGCTTGAGGAAACGATGATTTGCGCCACTTGAGATCCAAGCGTCATCTTCACGGAAATTTAATATCAGTGACTAAAGTTGACACAATCTGACTATCTGTAATATATAGGTTGGCCTCTAGAAAACTATTCTATTATGTAATATTGCCTTCCGGATTTACTCTTATAAATATCACCATTAACAACAACAAAATCGTCTATGAGACGGCTTTTTAAATTTTCTATTTTTGTCTGCTTTTGTGCTCGTTGCAGCCCTGTATCCCGAAAAGACTGATGAAATTCACTTTGAGTTGACACTAATCATCATCAAAAGGAAACCAGACGGGAACTTGAAATAAGTCAGCTGATCAATAATTAACATTTATACAGGTCATGACTATCACAGACAGACAAAAACTCAGTTCTGCCCATAACTCATTTATTTTCCATTGAACTGGGTAACTTTTTTCACTGCGCAGCAAATATCCTAAAACAACGTTTCACACTTTTGCATGTGAACTCGGCACATGTGGGGTCGAGTTCAAGATCATTGAACAGCGTGACTTCTTGCCTTTGGATGACCTTGATCATAACTTTGGTTCTTATTACAAGCTACCGCCAAGGACTTCAAGGTTTACCATGCGAATCAAGCGCGCGATGTCAAACTAACCTTAGGCCATCAGGTAATACAAACAATGATATGATGAAATAATGTATGTGGGGATATCTGAAGAATGAAGACTTACTGCTTGGTTTTCGTCGTATTTCTTCAAAAGCTTCAGCCAAACGATCGGCAAGTTGCAGCGTTTTGGCCGAGAATATATTCTCCTTCCCCCCTTCATGTATGATCGACTCCATACCACGTAGCCAGCTGCCCGTCTTGTCATATCCTCGGTCTTGGCCAATCTTGCACCAGGACAAATGGTTACGCAGGCAAATGTTCACAAAGAGGGAGGCAATCTAGGTTAAAGGTAATAACATTATTGCCAGGTCACATATAGCTTAATATAAGTGTGATAAAATATTGCATGATAGCCATGTCTGGATCCGCTTGCATTTGATGAATCGTTTTAACATTATGCTTTCAAGTCAAAACTTTATCCACACATGAAACTATTTTGTCCTTTGTATCAGTTGTTTCCAAGCTGATCAAAATAAAATTGCGACCACTTCCTATCAAGAACACTTTACATATTTCTGTCAACGTGGTACATTGTAAAACTTTTACAAAAGTGATAGACCTGCAGTGTTTTATGGATACATATAACATATCCCAAGGATTCAATTGGTCAAGGTATCTCGTCTGGCCAGTATTACCCAATCAGAGGCCTCTTACGTGCAGCAGTTGCTGGTCGTTCTCTGCAAGGTCCACGGGGTCGTCGATGTCTTCCACCATGATGATCCCAAGTGCACGATTCTCCATCAAGAAGAGAGGGAAGCCATCGTGAGTACAACCTGACATGGTGGAATTGAACGGTACGTTGGTAAGGTCACGGTCTTTTTTCCTCTGCCTTCTCATTTGCCTGCTGTAAATATGTTGCTGTTTGTTTTGTGATGTGCACCATCACATGTGATATGCTAGGTACATTTCCCTTTCAGCAGGAACATGTATGCGCATGTAAAATACATGTGCTAAGAACGGCATGCAGTACAACGCAAAGCAAATTCTTTGCTATTTGGGTTAGATTGGTACATGCGTTTTGCAGAGTGCTGATGCACACGCCTAAGTTTGGTGGTTATGCTAAACATTTCAAAATAAACATAAGGATTCAACGCTCATTATTACCCGCTAAGCTCGAAGCATAGGAATGCAGATATCACCTCCTGGGCAGTAACAAAAATATATCTCTAATAAAGAACAAAAAGTCAAAATTGATAACACCTAATGTTCTGGGAAAACATCAAAAAGGTATCTGTCAGAGGCCCGTATTGGGGCCGGTCTCATCTATTATTCTGTAAATGACATATATCTATGTATCAAAGACTGTGATGTATCTACTCATGCTGATGACAATAGGGTAACTTACGGATGATATTATTAATACAAATGAGATCTGATCTACTGGAAAATATAAAGGATTGCGCCATCATAATTAAATATATAATGACATTAAATCGGACCGGCAGTGATTTCTTAATATTAAGTTATTTGATCATTTGTTCAACTATTTCCGGTCATAGTGAGCATCAATTTTATTAGTTCTCAAGGAATTTTACGATACGCATTACAGCATGTTTTCAGATACAGTCTTTCCATTACATCGTCAAATTAATCTAAAGATATCAAATGTAGTTTTACATATTTGAATGATTCACCAATTACACACACTACTACTGAGTATCAAATTATTTTAAAGATATCATCAAATATACAATATTCAAACATTATAAATGATTTGAATCTAGCATTAAATACGTTTAATGATATGATAAAATCGATTCGATGATATCGTCAAATATTTAATGATATGTCGAAGTACTGAATAAAACCAGAAATGGAATCCATTAATATATATATACATGTATATGTGTGTGTGTGTGTGTGTGTGTGTGTGTGCGTGTGTGTGTGTGTGTGTGTGTGTGTATGCAACAGCCCATGTGCATTTACCGTTATAACCGTGTTACAGAGAAATCCCATACCTTTTCCTGTCTTAGCCCAATCACAGTTTTTGTGCTCCGACGATATGGATACGGATCTGCGGCGGTGCGCCCCACGTTTCCGGAAGATTATTTCTTCACGGACTATGGGAAACCAGTCTAACACCCACTCCACGGGAGTACCTCTCATAGATTCCCTTACACCTATTAGAAAAATTGATGCTGTCATTAAGTGACAGTCACGCCTCCCAGATATCTCAGTAATTTTGAGAAGTGCTAGCTATTCAGTAACCATATTTTATCAAATTTGGCAGTATATATTTCGCCAAGTGACCACATACAGAGACGCCTTGCTTAAAATAAAGGTCATTTAGCGTGTAGCCGTTTTGTTACAATGAAGCTAATGTTTGCAAACTGCATTCATCACTTTCAATGATACAATAAGGGTACTTACTTGGATAAAACATAGAAATATTTCAGAAAGCAAAAAAATAAAATAAAAATGAAAATAAATAAAACAGCAAATTTAAAATACCCAATACCCTGAAATATTATTTTGATTTTGAAGGCATAGACAGGATACCTTCATACGCCCATATATAGGGCAGAAAATTTTTTCAAATGTTGACAGGGGCATATGTTAATTGTTAAGCAGGAAGCACCAGCGGTTATCAAAATGTTTTTGAGTCTGAACAGGGCTTTCCTAGCTTAATCACGTTATAGTTAACCACATCATAAAAACATGCAGTAGATATTTTCAAATTATATATATATATATATATATATATATATATATATATATATATATATATATATATATATATATATATACATATAATA
>CAXHWN010000988.1:0-17000 GCA_964020975.1 Hermodice carunculata | reverse complement strand
GTACCTGGCTTTTTACACCTTTGTAGGTCCTGACACTTGTAGGAAGCTAATTTGAGATATGTACCGATTTCACTTAATTTATCATATTTTACCAAAGTGCGTAATAAGCTGAAAATAGGTCCTGGTTCCCCAATATATTATGAAAAGTGAGCATTGACTTTAAGCATATTTAGTATAAACTTGAAGATCCATTTTAATTGATTATCCCCGTAATATAGTTTACGTGTTTTGACAGCAAAGGTGCTTGTTCCACTTCATGCCACCAGCGGTGGCTTGTATTGCAAAGGTATGACCAACAATAATGAAAGAAGATGTATTCGCCCACAAGTACGCAAATAATTATAGAGAATTAAAGAAAAAAAGATTAAGATACGAGCTGATTTAACTGCCTTCAGCTGACCTAGGTAAATTTAACCTAAATACTGAACTTATAGTTTAGAAAAATAATCACATATTCATAAATTTCAATCAAACAACGAGGAAAAGTTATGTACCGCAAAAGGCAGAGAATAAAGAAAAACAAAAACAAAAAAACAAAAAAACAAAAACCAAAACAAACAAAAACATTCATTTCCCAATACCAATGTGAAGGAATAATTTTCACTCCTGACTTGAGACAAGTTATTACCTATGAACAGCAACTGGTAGTTTCAAACTGGTCCTCTTAGCCTTTCAAATACTTTTCATTATCTGCAGACTTAATTTTCCCCAAAATATTTAGGCTTTACCAGTTAAAACACAAAATTTATACCTTGTGCGAAAGATAAAAACAGATATGGTAGGTGTCCATGGCCAGGCCTTTTCTAGAACTGGCCCCAGAGGCAGTGACAAATGGACCGTTCTCTGAAAGAGTTGGGTGGTATGGAGCAGCTTAATTGTATCTTTGCCCTTTGAGCCCACAAGTCCCTTTCTGCAGAACATTGGCACCAGCTTGATTTACTGTGACCCGTGTGTTTGGAGTTTGTGTACTGTTTTCACATAATGAATCATGTAATAATGTTTTATAATATAAAATTTCAGTGCAAGGCTAACGTTTCAGGTGAATGTCTCATCATAACTTTAACTAAGTGACATTTAGTAACGTGGACATACTGACTAATGCACTCCATAGTAAGTTGCACGCTCTGTTGATTCTACTTATACCTGAGAGTTGGAAGTCAACTGAATTTCACAATCAGTTAACTGATGCCACTCATCACCATATGACCAGCAGTCAACTAAATTTACAACTAATTGAGAGTGTGTTGATTCCATTGACTGTCCTGGTGCTCACATTAATCTCAATTCATGACCCAGGACGGAAGGACAGTGTACTGTTCACCCCACAAGTTACCGTCACACCAGCAGTCGGCTCAAATAAATGAAAATATTATCTTTCTGGCTATTGAGTATGGTAGGGTCCATGCTTCCAATGGCCTTGCACAATTGCAAACAACACAAGAACTACAGTTCAAGCAGGTCCCTGTACACAAGCCATACCATAGTGCCCCAAAAAATTACTAATCACGCACATGTAATGCATTGCTCCCTCACTAGAATGTGTGAAGAGACATCAAAATGAATCCCACAAAATGGATGTCAAATTGCATACAATCAGGCTGTAAAAACCTTCCAACCCTGGCTGGCCTTAACATTCACCCCATACTAATTGCCAGCTTTGTCCAGTGGTACCCAGAAGTGTTGCTATGTACTTTTGAAGCAATTGGTCAGTGATTCCAGAAAATACATTTTACTATTTTGCCAGAAAATGAACAACAATAACTTTCACAGTCCATGCAGCAGGAACATTTGAACACATTTTTGATGATATCTACCGAAAGTAATTCCCATCAATTTTGAAGAGAATCTGGCTGATGGTTTTGGAGAAGTCCAAAATGTCAATCATGGATGATGAAAAATAGAAGCATAGATGGCGATCACCACTTATCCAATAACAATGTATATTTGACAGGTCGCCCATGATAAACGCAGGCCTCTAAGTGGGAGCCATTCTTAAAAGAAGTGCAGGACATTTACCTCTTTCCATCTTTACCTTTATCATTTCTCTCTTACCACGAAAGACACATCTTGCAAGTGCTTGGAATGGACCCCCTGCCATATTCGCAAATAAAACATTTGAAAATCTTGCCACTATTATAATATTTTTATGAGCTAAAAATTGCACAAGTATATCCATGAGCTGTTGAGATCTTGTGTACCTCTTGTACAGTTCGTTGGAGAGATGTAGCATCTGCAAATTTCAATCAACTACACAAAAATTTCTCAAGTTAGACAAGTCAACATTCAAAACAAACCAAGGGATATTTTGTTATAATTTTTCAATTTCATTACGTTACGTTTGTATCTCTGATCCAATTCTAAGACAAATCCTGAAGGAAAAAGTGTATGCTTTATTTCACACGTAGAATAGACACAGAAGGTCGGTATCCCAGGTCTACATTAGTGGCTATTAGGGTAAGGCACTATTCAAAGTAAAGTTAGTTGGCTCGGTGGCTAAGGAATTTTTTTTCTCACGAAAACAAGAGTTGACAAACTGGACTGGCAGCAGGAATTCCTGTGACGGTATGGGCTTATTTTTAGTCAATTGGCAGAGCTTCTCTATGCTGTGTACCAACTTCCTGACCAGCTTCTCACGTATGTTGTCCTCATCCTCCAATATTGGATCGACAAAGCTTTGAAGCCCAAGCTTAGCCCCTTTTTTGTCCATACTACTCACAGGTGCGCTGACACAATGATCAACTGTGACCAACATGAAGCACAGAATGGCTCTCAGATACTTTACTTTACAAAGCCTTTGTATGACGTATTGTATTGTGTGTCTCATATTTAGCGCATATGCAATCAAACATTCCCTAACTTTGCCGATGTTCATACACGTTGACCCCTAAGGACTATTGCACATACACAGGTCAATATCTCAAAGATAAATGAAAAGCATGTATTAAATGTTGGGTTATAAAAGTAGAGAATAGTTTTTGAGCAGTTTAAACCTGTGTTGTTACAGTCTATGGTTGAGTGGTGACGAACATTCATACGACAAAAAGGGGACTTGTTGGGTTTATTATAGCTGTTCTTCAAGATGCCATTCGCCAATGCTATATAGATGTGGCAATAAAACATTTAATTAAAGCTAGAAGCCATCCACACGGTTGCAAAGGCCAAATTATGCAAGCTATAAGGTTCAATTCTTTTTGTGTTTATTTTGGCGCAAAGAAAAAAAACAGTATGCTGATTCTTACTTTTCTTCAAATTAATATACATCACCTTAATTATCTTTGAAACTAAACGCAAGACTTCCACTCCTTGGCATGGCATCCATGTACCTGAACACTAAGCCATTGATAACTCTATAAAACGTTTTCACTCTACCACGTTTTGACTGTGGCGACACGATCTGTGACCATTGTGCTTTACGTCATATTCAAATTTATGCATTCTTCACAAGAACTTGAACATATTCAGTGCCTTTATGCATTAGTGCTGATTACCCTGCTCATGTGAGCTCTAAATTCATCTTAGTTTGTGTTATCAGGTACAAGGCCGTGGTACAAGGCAAATAAATATTGGATGTCAGTCCACAGCAAGCCAGACGTCAGTCAAGAAGCTCTTTTGTTTAAAAAGTGGGCGTCAAAGGATTGCTATCCATTTCCATCCGCTTTTTTAAACTTACCGTAAAGACAATGAAATACCCAGTCCGATTGAGATTTATCATATGTAAATTTTGGTCTTGTGCAGTTACATAGTTATTATCATTATGTTCAGCAGAGTTTGTGTCTGTTGGATCTCATTTCTTTGTTTGTTTGTTTGTCTCTTTACTTGCTTCCTTCCTTATTATATATATATATATATTTATTTATTTATTTATTTATTCATTCATTTATTTATTTATTTATTTATTTATTTATTTATTTATTTATTTATTTATTTATTTATTTATTTATTTATTTATTTATTTATTTATTTATTTATTTATTTATTTATTTATTTATTTATTTATTTATTTATTTATTTATTTATTTATTTATTTATTTATTTATTTATTTATTTATTTATTTATTTATTTATTTATTTATTTATTTATTTATTTATTTATTTATTTATTTATTTATTTATTTATTTATTTATTTATTTATTTGTTTATTTATTTATTCATTTATTTATCTTTATGTATTATATATCTATTTCTTTTTTTAATTCTTTCTTTCTTTCTTTATTTATTTCTTTATTTCTATCTTTATTTATCTATTCATTTACAATCATCAAAAACCATGCCAGCATGTTATTTTACCATGTATCATGCAATACCCCACAACAATTCAAATTGTCAAAGCGATCAAGTGGCCTGAATTAAAAATTAAAGAAATACAAATGAAGGGACAGACAGTAAGACGCTTTATTGGATTAAAACAAAACAAACAAACAAAAAACATGTGGTAAAAGACAAGTCATCAATGGCTGATATGCATATCTAATTATCTCATTTCATTGCATATATAACATTATGTTTGCGGGAACACCGTGTTCTTTCTTGCCAGTCAGCTGGTGCTTAAATGTATGCGTACCCTGTAATTGATTTGGATATTAACCCTTTTTTTCTTCATGGCCACTTTACGACAAAACTACAACTGTGTGGCACAAACAGTAAATGCCCTATTGGTGAATAATACCCAAGAAGCAATGCTGTTATTATTGCAGCCAAAGAGGAACGCCACAGTATCACTCACTGATCACTCGGCCAATTCCATACTTCCGGGTCATTTTATTTACATATCTATGATGCGTAATGTGCATTCTATACATTTGGATCCTTTTATTTACGTGTCTATGACGTACTGTGAGCATTTCCCGGG
Source organism: Hermodice carunculata (assembly GCA_964020975.1). NCBI lineage: Eukaryota > Metazoa > Annelida > Polychaeta > Eunicida > Amphinomidae > Hermodice > Hermodice carunculata. The sequence goes on along the minus strand of CAXHWN010000988.1, from coordinate 12,150 downwards.
TCATTTTATATTTATGTATACGATGTGCAATAAACATTCTCGCCTATGTGTACCAGTTTCTTGTTTATGCAATACCTATACAATATTTGGAGAATTTGCCCATGTTTTTGTGGCATTTCTGCATGTAGTTTGCCAAAACAGCAAGGAGTGTGGAAGGGCGGGAGGCGTAACATAAACTAAAAAGGGCAATATTTAATACAAAGAGAAACTTAACAAACCTAATCTGTAAGCCCATGAACCGTTTGAACACCTTCAAGTCCGATATTCTAAGAGCAAAGTCCTATTCCGTACCATTCACTGAAAAACTGTATTGTTCTAAATCATAGTAGCAACTTAATTTGTGAAAGGAACAAATCATATTCATAAAATTTGAAATTTAGAAGAAAGTTTTAGGCATTATTAGCCTTTAAAAAATCGGGTCATCAGCGGGGAACCAGCACAAGACTTGTTTCGGTGCCATTAATCCCCGGACAAGTCATTCTGCTAACTGGCGGCACCACGCTTGCAGTTCCAATACAAACATCCCGAGCTGATGAATTACGGAATAAAGCAAATATGATGTTCCTTTGTAAATAGGCCAACTTAAAAACGCAGCCCACATGACATAAATATCATGAAACTACACCTAACACTCATAATAAGGCCTAACAAAATTGAATAATTAAATTATAAACCATCCCACACTTACCTACAGCGCCTGGTCTTACAACAGACCGGACGAGGCCTACCTGACGGACTGGTCAGATCAAACAGATCAAAACCAGCTCTTCAACTTCAAGTAAAACGCAAATGTAACGACGTGACGTAAAAGAGTCACGCTATTAATTGCGTCACACCTGAAAACTGGTCAGATCTCCGTTGCTCTGTTTCAGCAATAAAAATAGGCCTATTTATTATAAACTCGCTGTATTTCACAGCCGATGCAATCACTACTGATGGGTAGTTCTGTATTAATAACAAATCAATAACATCACGTTTAACGTAAATGTTTTGAAAATTCTAGGTTTAAAGAGCCAAATGAATTTACAAACGGGTCATTAGTGGGAAACCTTGAACTGAAATTTCCGTCATGAGGCATGTTAACTCTCAATCTCGAGTCGTCTAAGATGCATTACGGGTTAGGGGTGGGGTTGGGTTGGGCGGTGGGGGGTACTGTACCTTTTGGACCAACTATTCATGTATTCATGTACCTTTTTCTTTCATATTTTAAATAAAACCTTACTAATTATATCTGAAATCTAAACAGATGAGCAGTTCTATATATCTAAATTGCTAAGTAAAGCTTGGAAATAATAATAATGATAATAATAATAATAATAATAATAATAATAATAATAATAATAATAATAATAATAATAATAATAATAATAATAATAATAATAATAATAATAATAATAATTATAACAATAATAATAATAACAAACACATGTCTGATACTCTCTGCTGCAGCTGGGACCCAGCTTGAGGCATTCTCCCAAACCAGCGGTAGTTTCTACTCCACATAGCGGAAACCAAGCATGTAGATATTAGACAATAAAATTTATTATTTTGAAAACCTTAATGTAAGTCATGCAGGGCTATCTGGCGAAAACACATAGGATAATAATAACTATGTAGTGTGTAACAAACTTTTGACATTTAAATTATTTGTGATGTAATAGAGAGGCAGAACATATTAAAATTGTGGAAGCCATATTTCAAAACAAATTCTGGATGTCCGCGCTACAGAAAGTGGTAAAATTTTCAAAAGCTTTGTTTCATAACCTCTTGATATGAGTTTAATGAAAGTAAATTCAACTCTAAATGCAAAATCTACAAATTTATCCGAAACAATACTGAAACGTAATATTTGAGATAAAAAAAGTATTATACCACAATTTCACCGATATATTACTATCTGCAAAAGGATAGTTAACAACTTCAAAATTGAAATCATTATTTTGTCATAAATTTTAGTCACAAAACAATTATCAATTATCTTAATGTCTATATCTAGAAATACATCATGATAAGGATCGACATCATTGCTATTTAAAGGTATTTCTTTTGGGTAAATTTTATTTGCAATTTCGAAGAAATTTTCAACGTTTGGGCAAGGAATATCATCAATAAATCTTGATATGAAGGACAATTTTTTAGCCAGGTGAAAATCTGTTTTCATTAGATTTTGCATGAATTCAAATTCAAGCCATGTAAAATACAGATCAACAAGTAAAGGAGAGCAATTACTACTCATCGGAATTCCATTTATTTGTTGAAATATGTGACATCGAAATGAAACAAATGTATTATCTAAAAGAAAATGAATTGCATCTATAAGTTATCCTATAGTGTAAGATTTCCAATTATTTTCCTTCTTCATTTTTTCTGACCAAAATGATGTTTTATTAAGAACATTGATATTTATATATTTGTGAGCCGAATGTTTGAACATTTTGATAATTATTTTGTCCAATATTAGTTTAACTTTTTGAAGAGGTAAATTAGTAGAAAGTGCTGAAAAATGAAAAGTATGTATACTCTTAACTTTCAAATTTTTATTTTTTGATATAAATTCCATAGAATTATTAGTAGTCCAGAAACAATTGATATCTGTGTACCTTTGAATTGCAGAACAGTATTTATGAAAATATTTTCTGATAGTAATTAAACAAAGAGTTACTTCCACTGATAATTGTTTAGTGCGACAATTAGATGCGCCTGCTATAAATCGAGATTTATAAGGATTTTTATGCAGCTTAGGAATCCAGAATATTAAAGGAAATGAATGATCTTTATCAGATGTTTTGATATTGCAATTTTGTAACATTAATTTTGGCGAAAATTTAATATCTCATATTTATGTTGGTGCACTGGTAAGTAAACATCATTACCTTTTATACCTAAATTGTTGTTTATACCTAGTTCTTTCTTTAAAACGTCAAAGTAATATTTTTTTACAAATAATTCCAAAATTGTTACCAGCTTTATCTATAGGACAAATGACAAATATTTCGTCAAAATCTTTCAAATTAATAGAGACCTCTGTCTTATAAAAAATGCTTGATGCCAATTTCTTATTTTGTGCTTTGAGGGCTAAAAATTTATCTTTAATAACTTTTTTTTTTATATTTATAGACCAACCTTTAAATTATAAAACATTTTTCTTTTCCATTTTTGCCCATTTGACTGAGAAATTGTCCATGGATTTGCATAGAAATTTATAAACGTTTTGAAAGTCTTAGGAGTGACTTTCTCTGAATTTAGTGCCCTTTGTCATTAAATTCCTTAGTTTTATGTTCTCAACAATGTTGAGATCTCCTGTAAAAACATGTTTGTGAAATGAATCTACAAATTTACGGTACTTGTCATTTGTTAAACAGCCATACGTATTATTCACAAAAATATCAATATCTGAAATATTTAACAGTGTATTTTTATAGTTTAAAATTGATTTCCCAATATTCTTTCCATATTCAAAAGAAACAATTGCAGGTTTATTGTATTTACAATTAGTTGGGATCATCTTTTTTATAAATGGAAATTAGAAAATTGATGGGATATTAAGCTGGTCTATAATTTTATGTATGAATGTATACTACAGAATAATCGGTCAGAGTTTCTTATCTTTGTACTTGGAGCTTTGCTCAATATTGAAGTATAGGCGTCAATTATTTTTTTAAATTCTAAAGGTGTATTTAGGCCTACTTCCTTAGAGCCAATATGGTCATTTTGATTTAAATATATCTCTACTGCCAGTCCTCTGAGAGCAATATATTACAAATTTCTTCCTTTATTGTAAAGTATTAGTAATTTATCAATTACTTCAGAAATATTTAGAGTACTACAAGTTCTAAATTTCTTTGATTTCCTGTGTCCATGAGTTAGTTTTCTCCGTGTAAAATTTGCCGAATTATTGAAAAAAGGAGTATTACAATAAGTCAAGTCAACTTTTCTTATGTCACAAAAACCAATTGATCTGTCGTTTAAACCATAAGGATTAGCTGAATTCAAAGTTTTTATCCAATAATCTTCCATTAGCCGTAACTCATGTGCCAATGCCAATTTATCAGCATTATCTGTAGACTCAACATAATCTATTATTTGAATTTTGCAATCGAGATGTGAATGATCTTTTGGTTGAAAGTGATTGCATAGGAATGTATTTAACTTATTATTAACAATGCTCGATTTATGCTGACTAAATCTAGGTTTAATAGTTTCAATCGTCATTCCTATTTATTGAATATTACACTTTTTGTACTCAAGTAGATAAATAACATTTTTTGAGTTGCAATTTAATGTTAAAGAATTTTGCTGCGGGGATGTTAATTTAAAAGCTTTCCCAGTAATATTACTGGTGAATTCATTGCTTTTAATGAAACAGGACTTACAGAATGTACAGTGACATGTTTGGTCGAACCCAATATCTAAAGCAGAGTTTGAGGCAACCTCTACACTGTTTAAACCTCTTATGTCGTCACTCATTTTTGATTTGGAAAGGGCAGTTGCAAAAGCAAGAAATGCGTTGAGGTATTTCATACTTTACACTACCTGGGATTGGGTCGATTCAAAGTGCATCACTAATTGTGGATTTCTGCTTACTCAAGGCAGCCGACTGTCTAATAAAACGTAGAATGCAGCGACCATAACATTGGGTAACAGGAGTCTCTCATCGACCTACTTTTTCTGTTATAATGCACTCACCATTAACATCAATGTTTTGTGACATCATTTTTCAATACTATTCTTTCAATAGAGCATATGTCGGCTGTAGCTGAAGCTTCATGTACCTTATCTGTAATGTCCACCTACTGTATGTAGATACCCCTGTGGTATAAGTAAAGCGGGCTTTGTTCAATGGTTTAGGGAGCCTTATGACACAGGCAGCAAGCGCACTCTCTCCAAAAAATTGTGTTGTAAGCCATGTGCCGCTTGTGCGAGTGGATTCGGCTACCATGAATGATAGAGTTGTGACCGTAAACACATCTGAATGACAATATTTGTTCCATCATATTTCAAAACAAATTTTATTATGGTAAAAGAACAACAAAGAGGGCATTGTAAGGAATTAATATCCCTGTGGCGAAAACTGCAGCCATACCCGTTATTCACAGTAAAAGCTTACTTTATCAGATTGGAAGTGGGTGCATGCATGTACGACCATTGCTTAATGAGTACACTACATTATATAATTCAGCTGTAAGTAGGTTGAGCTTGGAGTGCTAGTTTTTATCAACATTATGTTTACTTGAAACAGAGGAAGGTCCCTAAGTACAACATAATTTTTTGCAGAGCATCCTGCAAGTGTATTAGGTATACTGCAGCCTCTAAAGACATGTTACGGTCTTCATCAAGGCAAACATAAATGTATATGCATATATTTTAAATAAAATATAACCCCAACAGGAAACTGAATGTGAGGGGCGGGAATTTGCTGCTGATGTATAATAAGTGTAAAAGATTTGTATAAACATAAGCAATAAATGCAATATAATGCATGTTCTTACTATATTAAAATGGTGCAAATGTGTTTGCGAGGTAGGAATTTATATTTCCTGACTCACCTTATGACTTGTAATAAACACTTCCCTCTCACATTGTATACACTATAAATAATGTAATATTAAAGGCTTAAAATATATCTATGCAGCACATTAGAGTCACACCTTTCATCCAGATTAACATTTCGCTTTATGATACTGGAGATACATACAGATTTAGCCCAGACGCTGCCTCTGATGGAGGGAGACGTGTTATTAAGCTACGCATGCATCAAATTCATAAAGTTAGTTTCAAATATACCTATTATAAAAACGTAATGTCTGTGAGTACCATACTTTTATTTATATAGGACATTTTGCAGCCATGCGTGTCATACTGCAGTCAGAGCTGAACTAATGTTGTTCTTCATCACGGGTACATAAATGGATATCTAACCTAATTATCAACATATTTTATAGTAGTATTTTCGCACTGGGCACTAAATGTAAGTGAAGAGCATTTCCAGCCACTGTATCATGCACCCTAAATACTTGTATCAATATCTATAATAAATGCAGTAGAATGTATAATTACACATATTGTAAAATGTAAATTTTGGTGGCAAAGGTAACAAGTAAAGACTCCTGACTCACTTAGTGTAAATTTATGTAAGGAACAAATATTACTGTGGATCAAATTGAAGCCACATGCGTTCCTCACAGGAAAATGTTACTTTACCAGGTTAGAGATACGTTCAGAACATAAACAGCCACTGCTTCATAGAGAAGCACAAATGGTAAAAGTGATTGTGAATATATTGGGAACATTGTATCAGTTTACATCAAAGATAAATCTATTTCAAAATAGGCAATGTCCCTATTTTTTTGTGTAGAGCATCTGCACGCACACCTCTTATAGTGCAGTGAGAGCCAAACACACGCTGCTCTTCATCGTGGACACGTAAATGTTTAATTTACTTAGTTATAGAAATATTTTTAGCTGTATTTCTGCACTGGACAGTCATACAAAAATGTATATTAAGCCCTAAATGGTGTATCAATACAAAATATCAACTACAAATGCGGTAGAAAGTATTATTTTCCTGGTTTAAACCGACGAAACTTTGGTGGAATAAGTACAAATTAAGTATTCCTGGCTCACTTTGTAAATTGGAAAAAAAAGCTTTACTATTAAATTCTATCAGTCAGCATGACCATGTTTTTGAAATGAATTAATCGTGCTGTGGAGCCAGTTAAAGCCACACGCGATATACAGAGGAATATCAGGTTGGCAATAGTACAGAGCATATATAATCACTGCTTCGTAGAGTGCAATACATGATAAAAGTGATCTATACATATATATTTAGAACATTGTACCAGTTTTTCTTTATGCCTTAAAGGAATATGGTCACATCAGTTAATCAGGTACGAAATGGAAGGTATTTTTTTTTTACAATTTGCAAAGTGCGTCAAAAATCATTATTTCCGCCTTTTGTCATCCCATTTTCAACATATGTATATCATGGAAATCATATTTTCTGCTACATATATTGCAACTTGCCAAAAGTGCACTGTTATAGTTAATTTATATATAAATTTTTGCACCTCAAGTAGCATGAAGCAAGCCGATTGCTTCCCAGCCGTGTTGCATTCGATGTGCCACCATAATTGCCCTTGTTGAAGTTAAACATTTTTTTAAATTTCTCGAGATGTTTTGCCCGGGGTGAAGCTTTTAATTTATCTTGAAGAAAAATAAGTTTCCTTTGCAGTCACTGTGGATGAAACTTTCTATAATCAAGCAGTGGTTGGAATTGCCCTTAATATGAGATAAAAGGCTCACAGTAGGGACCTTTACTTGCTGGACAGGCTTCAAAGCAGCTGTTTTCAGCTTGAATGCCTCCATTGCTTTACTTTTTCGTGGCTGTAGTTCTCTTACTAAAGTAATGTTCTGTTGATTATACCTTGCATCTTCATTGGTCCAATTCTGGAGTACAGATAGTACAGAGCTTGGTATCAATGTTTTAAATGACTGTTTCAAGCTTTTACAGAATGCTCAGTGGAGACAAAAACAAAGTTGAGGGACTTTCATGTCAAGCATTTAGTGATGGATCCATCTTTACACATACCTCCCTCCTCTGCCCTGGAAAATGAGGTCCAGGTCACCAAAATGATATCAGTGCAAGATGAATTGTCAAGGTACAAATGCTTTGTTTTTTTAGTTCAGGTGATTAAGAAATCCTGCGATATATGTGCTCATAAACAAGTGGAGGACAGACGAACAATCCAAAAACCATAATATGTACTCCTTGGGGTGGACCCATTAAATATGTTCTCACTTTTGACAATATTTTAACACATCAGTATCACTGGTAGTCAATGTCAAATTGTGCCTACACTCATATTTTAATTTTGCGGGTACAATGTGCAACAAGATCCTCTAGTAAAAACTGTTAATGTGCTCCAGTCTCATATGTGATACATGCTTTATCTTATACAGTTGCCCACAAGAGATATTACTCCATTGACAGACTGAGTTTTATGACGACAGTTATTAGATCCAACGTTCTACTTTTTAATGCTACTTGCCCGTCTTTATGAATAGACCCCTGCATTATGCGACCATTGTTTGTTCCTCCCAGAGATAACATATCAAGGGATGGAAACCTGCATACCCATTATAGCAACGCCCTACTGAATATCTGTAATGGACCTTATGGCAAAAATAAACAATCCAAGTAGCATTATTGACCTAAAAAAAAAAATAAGACAACACTTTCCACCAAAGTTATTAGTTTCTACAACTGCAACGATGCAGTTTTGCATCATAACCACACCACTAACGTGCCAGCCTCACGTCAAGATTAGGGACATAATTGGACAATAAGGCAGAGCCTTGTAGGATGGATATTTTATTGATCAATTGAGCCTCTACATCCCTCTTTGTTTTCCTTTGCCCTAAAAAATACTAAATATGTGCGATGGAACAGTGGGACTATTTTTACAATACCACGACTATACACCGTTGTTAGCCCACTTCAGTTTAAAAAATTAATAGAAGATAATTACACAATATCTTTTCGTTCCTTTATTCTTTTTAGCATAATGATTCAATTTACTTCAATTTTTTTCCTCATTAGACATCCACTAAGCTAATTCAGGTTTATGGCATCACAGAGTTGCTTCATTGGTGGTCATATAGATGCACTGTCTTCCAGGCCAGTTGGGAACATTATGGTGGGGAAGGACAATGATGTGACCCTGGCAAGAGCACAGTTCATACACCTGTATAAAGCTGACATCCAGGTGTTGTTTCGTATTTCAGTTATCACAAATTAACGAGCTGCGAATTATATGACAAAAATCCATCCATGTTTTTCTGATATTAGGTGTTAAATGCCGTTCACGGAATTTTAAAATACCAAAATAGTGATTTTTTTACACTGAAAAATGCTAATGTAAACAATAGAAGGATTTATAACTGTGGTCTGTGGCCTATTAGGGCTAACACTATATGTATTGGGACTCACATGGTCATATTGGTATTCTATTAAAGTAAAAAATTGGGAAGTCAGCACTTTTTGACAGCTGCCTGGACAATTTGGAGTGATCCTAACAACTTTTACATGGATGGGGCATGCAAGATATGGCCCCGGGACTGTAGTGTAGATCAGAAGGCAAATGGTTTGGGCCATGATATTGCGTACCTAATTAGACAGTGTGATTACCATATCCAAACCGTAGTCCTAACAAAACAAATACAAGTCAATTCCGACCAAAGGCAATGTTCCTTGGTATGTATAGCTGAAACATATAAATTTATAATTCGTATTTACCCAAAAGATACCAAAACGTAAGTGCAAAGGTCCATAGGGGGGAAAAAACCTTATCTAGTTTTCACATGACAGAATGCAAAAAGTTTTGTTTGAAATTATAGGCCTATTTAAGTAAATTGGCTTGAACAGTTGTATAATTCATGCACATACAGGACCATACAATTTATGCAAAGGGACCCAAATTAGCATCACATCAGAGAATTTGTAAGCGGAGGCTCTTAACTTGTTGAAAATGTCTATAAAATTCAGTATTTAAAAAGGTACTACTTGCAACCACCATCTCAACAATGATCATCATCCATATAAGTCCACAAAGTGACACCAACACCAATCCATCAGAAAAGCCCTCTAGGCCTAAAATGACCATCAATAAGAATCTAGACAACATAATTATATAATTCGATGTGTTTTAGGCATGTAGTTAAAGATATGATGTTGTTTTAAAGGAGATAAACTAAGAGTATTTCAAAAAGAAAAGTGTTTGAATTTCCAAATATAGTAAGTACATTGGTTCAAATGTTAAACATCAGCCAGAAGCAAGTGACATTAGGCCTCAAATCATTAAAACGTAGTCAAAAATGCATTACAATAGTCAAAATTTGTAAGGATAGCAGTCACATTTCAAGTTGGTTTCCAGAAGTATTTTTGAAAGGACATTTAAATGTTCAAGATTGAAATGTTCCTAAAGGTAACTGTAAGTATAACTGTTTTCCTGTAACAGTTTAATTTTTTTTCATTTATAATAAGACGTAGTTCAGCTTGTCAGTCAGTTGATTTAGATGTTAATTATTTATACAAAAGAGAGACTGAGAAAGAGTACATTAAACACTTTGAGCCAACCTGACATGACCTTTATAATAACAAACTATATTCATCAGACAATTATAAAAAACAACATCAGTTTCACTACACTTGGAACACTTACTGCCCTGCAATATGTGCAGAAAATGCCTGAATGTTCATATTGTTACCAAATATATAAGGGTTCCATGAAAAGAGAAGTGGATAACAGTTTTCAATGATAGTGATGAGACCAAACCAAATACCAGTTTAACCTTGTCAGATTCAGGATCATTTACGAAATAGTAAGACATGCTAGTGTTCGTCGTCAGAAGGATCCATGACCAACAGTAATGAGATTTAAACGAATGAGAGTATCTTCTACCTGACTTGGAACAGGTTACCAACATATTGGCAGTGGGTTAAACCAGTTTCACGGGATCCCAATCCTCCCATTTTGGAAAACACTCACATTCATTTAAAGTAGGCCTAAAACAAATTTAGCCCATAATGTTAATGTACAGTTATAAAAGGTAATTACCTGACCATAGTTCACAGACATCATCCAAACAATGACAGGACAATTAATAGTACAGAAACACATGATCCATATTCATTAATTCCAAACCCAACAATGACGGCAAAGAGATTTCAGACTTGCCAAAGCATCAACATTTCTTTTCCAATACCAATGTGAAGAAACAAATTTCATTCCTGACTTGAGACAGGCAGTCACCCATAAAAGGCAACTGGTGGTTTTAAACCAATCCTCTCAACCTAAGAAATATTCATCATTAACTGCAGACACTAGTTCCTTTTCCAAAATGTATAGGCCTAACCACCCAAAACACAAATTTCATTTCTTCTGCCAAAATAAAAAGAGACTTGTTAGGCCTATCACCTTTTAGTTCTCCCGACTTGTCAGTCAGCTAAGTTTAAAGTAAAAGAGTAAAGTAGGCCTATATCGTTTTTGAGATATTTATGAATCTGGAACATTATAAGAATTTTAAGTCAGACTACTATATTTACATTAGAATTGCGTAACATGTCAAAATTTGAATTTGAACACCAAAAAAAAGTTTCCACGTGAACACAGGATAACTAAATTTGATACTAATATTATATTTATTATGAAACATGGTTAAGTTCTTCCATGTTCCATTCTCACTAGAAAAAACAGCACAATAGGCCTAAAATTCGTTACAAAAATATTACTCACATCAGCTGAGTAAGTATTCCTTACATTTTGTCACTATATTCAAAAGGATGAGAAAATAGAAGTCCTGTATTGTTCAACATGATGCCTGAGAACTTAAATGGTCCTTATTTCATTTTATATTTGTTGTAATTATAATAAATTTTATGTTCCAGTATTGAAAGTTCGATCAAGCTCATGGTAAAACAATCTCAGCTACAACACTAATATACATAAACATATTTCTATGTGTTTTACTCACACTCAGAAAATACCTTATTAATATGTTCATATAAATCAACATGATATTTCTGTAGAACATATTGATATTTATCTTTAAAGTTAAGAAAAACCTTTTTTAATCTTATTTTGGAAAACCCCTGTTTAATAAGTCTTCCAAAAAGTGATTTATGTCTATCAGCAAAATCTTTAAAATCAGTACAGTTTCTTGCGAAAGCAGTTAGTCTTAAGGCCAGCTTATGAAAGGAGTAAAAAAGTTTTACACCGACAGATTGGCAGTGAATATCAAGTTTAACAGTCTCAATATTCCAAAATTTTTTGTCACAAATCATTGTGCATGGAAATGTTGCACCTATCGGTCGAACCACACAGCAGAAATAATAACAGCATTCACTGCAAGACATTTCACAAGTGCACAGCCGCGCCTCCTTTGCTGACTGCTTGGTAGATAGATAGCTTCCATAGTCCTTTGTATTTAGCGATACCTCACAGGTACCACACAAGTAATCATATATGTGTATAAGAAATTAACAATGCTAATATGATATGAATAAATTATGCTAAACCCATTAAGATAAAACTTAGTAACACTGTCTTTCAAACTTTTAATTTTGTAGCACGGTCATTCTAGGCCTAT
>CAXHWN010000987.1:0-19991 GCA_964020975.1 Hermodice carunculata | reverse complement strand
AGAGATACCGAAAATTAACTCTGAAGGCATCCATGAAGACGGTAGCAAATTTACTGTTCCTACGGTTGCCATACAAAACTAGTAAGGAAGATATATAAATGTATTCGAACCGCTGTATACACGCAAGCCCCTTTATTAGTTTACATCTACGCACCGCAAAAGTAATTTATGCATAAACTGAAAAAATATGTATATATATATATATATATATATATATATATATCGGGCGGGGTGATTCTCTTGAGTTTGGAACTGTAAGTATATTGGGGCACAGTTAAAGGCATTTTGGCCACATTGTTTTACATCACGGGACGCATGCATCTTGGGCATTCCTCGTTAATCAAATTGAAATCAGGTTTCCTTCCTTGGCAAGTTGTACTTCCGTATTAGTAATGTTGATAAACCAAACAGATTATATTACATATGGGATCGTCAATGAGCCATAATTCACGCCCGATTAAGGATGTAATGCAGCGGCTTGCACGACGATCTTTTCAAAAAAAGGACTTGTTGACTCCCCTGAGTGTGCCTGTGGTACTGCAAACAAAGATGCCTTCCACTATTTGTGCGAATGTACCAGATACAGATTACACCGTGCAAAATTACAAAGTACCGTTATCAGGGTAGCGCCGTTTACAATTCACACTATACTAGGCATATATGGTTCTAAACAATGTACCTTTATTCAAAATCAAACAATGTTCGAGACCGTTCAAGCATATATTAGGGACACAGGCAGACTCGGGGCCGTAACTAAAGCAGTACATAATTATTCATATTACTCTACGCATAGTAAAACCCATGATATCTGTTTCTTGAGATTATACACAATCATGAGAAAATTCCAGTTTAAATATTACCTCGGACTCTTTTACTATCTGTGGTGTACTGTCCCGGTCCAAATCTTTAACTTGTGTGGTATAACCACTCTATCAGTTTTGTCATGTGTTGTTATACCTCTAAGTGAACATTGTCTTGAATGTGGTGCAGCGTCTTAATTCTCTGTTGCAAGAGGGATTAATATAGGTCATAGCCCTGTTTCACAATTGTATTTCCTCGAAATAAAATATGTTTAAACCAAGTTGTACTTCCCTTGCCGAGTGAAAAGAACTTATGAAAATCGTCCGTGGTTGTATTCAATTTTTTGTTCCTCGTAATTGCTTCTAGATGAATAATGGTAGCACCCCATTGCTATAATATATATAATATACTGAACCCCAATGAAAAGTATCCACATAAAAAAATTAACACATTAATTTTGTAAGTTACTAAGTACTGTGTGTGCATATATGCATGGTTTGGAGCCTACATCAGGGTCATTCAGGACAACTTTTTAACTTTTGCTGGGTTGTTACATAATGCATGTGACTTTTGTGCACCGAATATGGCTTCTGACCACCACTCCTATTGGATGGCTAAAATGACCTGATGTTTTCAGTGGCTTTAAAAAGGGATGTTCAGCCAAGAAAAAAGCCAGTGGTCTCAGGTGTGTTGAGGCGATCATGCCGCGTCTGAGCCAAGGTCAAAGACACCATGCTTTGGGGCTTGCAGAGGGTGGAGTCCCAATCACTCAAATCGCACAAAGAATGGGGTGTACTCGGCGCACCATCCAACGACTAATTGAACGGCAACAAGAAACTGGATCCGTAGATGATCGGCCTAGGCCTGGCCGAGAAAGAGTGACAACACCTGGCCAAGACCGTCACATCCGGCTGATGCACCTGCGAGACCGTTTCCGTACAGCAGGCCAAACAGCCCGTGAGACTCAAGGGGTGAATCACCGTCCTGTCAGTAGTTCTACTGTGGAGAGGCGACTGAGGAGCAGTGGCCTAACAGCCAGAAGACCTTACAGGGGTAACCTGCTGACCCAACCCAGAAGAGAAAGACGACTGCAGTGGTGTAGAGCACACTCCAGGTGGACTCGCCAGCAGTGGAATACCGTCCTTTTTACTGACGAGTCCCGTTTTTGTGTCAGCAGAGCAGATGGCAGAGAACGTGTGTGGCGCCGGACTGGGGAGAGATATGCAGATGCCTGTGTCCGTCAGGCAGATCGATGGGGTGGACCCTCTGTCATGGTGTGGGCAGGCATCAGCAACCGCTACCGGACACCCCTAGTGGTCATTCAAGGGATCCTCAATGCTAGGCGGTACATTGATGAGGTGCTGGAGCCGCACATGGTCCCATTTATGGAGCAGCATCAAGATCTGGCGATCTTTCAGCAGGACAATGCACGTGCACACTCTGCAAGATTAACAATGAACTTTCTCAATGAGAACAACATAAATGTCATGGAATGGCCAGCGTTCTCACCCGATCTGAGCCCTATTGAACATTTGTGGGATCAGTTAGGCCAAGGTATTCAACGGAGGACACCTAGGCCTACTACCCGAAACCAGCTGATCCAAGCTCTGCAGGAAGAATGGAATAATGTTCCCCAACACAGAATTCAAACCCTGGTCAGCAGTATGCGCCGCAGATGTATAGCATGTGTTGATGCTCGAGGTGGCCACATCCCATATTGAACAGAAAAATTTGTGTGACTTTCAATTAGGGCTGTTAATGACATTTTTTGCCTGTAAGTGACGTTAATGTCGGTAGAGCGTGACATTATTTTTACGCCAGAAAAGTGAATGCTTTGTTAAGTTCTAAGCACGTCTAGGTATGAAATGTTTCAAGTATAAACAATAAAATACTTCAAAATTGGCATGTGGATACTTTTCATTGGGGTTCAGTATAGTACGGAAAAACATGATCCATATTCATTAATTTCAAACCCAACAATGACAGCAAAGAGATTTCAGACTTGCCAAAGCATCAACATTTCTCTTCCAATACCAATGTGAAGAAACAAATTTCACTCCTGACTTGAGACAGACAGTCACCCATAAAAGGCAACTGGTGGTTTTAAACCGGTCCTCTCAACCTTAGAAATATTCATCATTAACTGCAGACACTAGTTCTTTTCCAAATTCTATAGGCCTAACCTCCCAAAACACAAATTTCATTACTTCTGCCAAAAATAAAAAGAGACCAGTTAGGCCTATCACCTTTTACTTAGTTCTCCCGACTTGTCAGTCAGCTAAGTTTACAGCAAAAGAGTAAAGTAGGCCTACATCGTTTTTATGAAATTTATGAATCTGGAACATTATAAACACACTCTACCTCCACTATAACCATAAGTCGGAGAACAAAGCCCACAGCACAACATAGCCAATGAAGTAATTTTCAAATAGTAGGCCTACAGAAAAACATGATCCATATTCATTAATTTCAAACCCAACAATGACAGCAAAGAGATTTCAGACTTGCCAAAGCATCAACATTTCTCTTCCAATACCAATGTGAAGAAACAAATTTCACTCCTGACTTGAGACAGACAGTCACCCATAAAAAGCAACTGGTGGTTTTAAACCGGTCCTCTCAACCTTAGAAATATTCATCATTAACTGCAGACACTAGTTCTTTTCCAAATTCTATAGGCCTAACCACCCAAAACACAAATTTCATTACTTCTGCCAAAAATAAAAAATGACCAGTTAGGCCTATCACCTTTTAGTTCTCCCGACTTGTCAGTCAGCTAAGTTTACAGCAAAAGAGTAAAGTAGGCCTCCATCGTTTTTGTGAAATTTATGAATCTGGTCAAATTGTCAAGAAAATAGATTTCTGAGCGTTTAGATTTAATCCAGCAGGTTTCTTTATTAAACTCAAAGTAATTGATCTCTGATGCAGTAGTCTCAGATGTAGAACGTTCTTCATGCACTAGTCAGTGCAATTTTTCATCACAATTTTCAGCCTCTACAGATTCAGTCGGAGGAGTATGACATTTTGGACGATAAATACTTAAATATGCAATCGTAATGTGCTGTGAAATAAATTATCGGGTACCTGGAATCCCACTATGGTGAATATAAAGAGTAAGTGCTTGTCTCACAATAGTTGTATATGTGTATTAAACACACCTTAATTGAAAATTTGTTTTCTTCCTCTCAAGCCCCCCCCCCCCCCCCTCCCAATTTTTGGTGTGAATAGTGACCCAGTAGTGTCCTTGCGCTCCCATACAAATACAAGTACCCCTAACTGGCATTTACGCACCAAAAGCTAAAGCCTTTACAACTCAAACACAGGAACAGAGTTCAAGATAGTTCATATGCAGTAGTATTTTCCAATGCAGAACCTATTGGTACCTCTATAATTAACGGGCTGGTAAGCTGAGCCTTTCATTGGCACATGTCGGACTAGGTAATGACCCAATGCCAGACGTTAATGTGATCGTTTAGGAACAATTTAAGCAAAAGCCAGTTTAATGACGTCCGGGCATTTTTTTGAATCTGAGCATCACACAATTATGTCACCGTCAGGGAACCGTGTATATATAGTCCCGACATTTCCTTCGCCTGATTAGAATTTGTTAGTCACTTCCACGAACAGTCATAGGCCAAAATCTGGTTGTTTTACGGCAGTTGCGATAGACAATATGAGGTTCCTGGTCGTGTCTGTACTTTTCGTAACACGTAAGTATTCATCTGATCACATTGCGCAGAAGTTTTATGGTACCGGTTGATCTAGAGACAAGGATACTTTATGTGTTCATGAGTCGTCAGAGGTTCCTATATTATTTATAATTTCTTTATGTTTTCGCCAGATTTTAACCTGTAATACCGGCAATAAAATTCTTTATTCAATAAAAATCACTTGAATAAAAACATGTTGAGAGAAGAGATAGATAGAGACAATGTCAGACAGATAGATACATAGATAGATACATAGATAGATACACAGAGAGATATAGATAAAGAGAGAGAGAGAGAGAGAGAGAGAGAGAGAAAGAGAGAGAAGAGAGAGAGAGAGATGCCACATGTGCAGTAAAACCACGTTGAAAATTCGGCAATTCGGCCACCAAATTTAAATCATACCTTGCGTACCGATATATAACTTTCAACTATTTTCTTTAAATTTAAAACAACAACATATCATTGTCATGTACATTACAGTGCTTTGTCTGACCTTGGGTGACAACAATGAAGTTGCTAAAGAAGATGCTCAAGTTTTAGGTGCGGCCGATATTAATGCTGTGGCGCGAGAACTTGGCGAGATCAGCAAGGATGATACTCTACGATCACCGAGAGGCGTAAGGGTGAGGTAAGTATATTGACAGTCACAGACGGCTCACAAAATATGGCGCATTTCCTTTGAATCAAGTTTATGAACATTGTTCTTGTAACTATATATATATATAACATCTTGCGAAATGTAAAATGCTTGAACACCTCTCTAGGTCTTGCAGACCATCCATCCCTCGCATGAAGACAAGAACACATATGTAGCCGGTACTTTTAAACAAATAAGTCAGGTTTGAGTTGTGACATAGCAAAAGCTTTCTTGCCTTGCCTTTCAGAGCAACACAGTTTGCAATAACAATTCTAATTGCTTGGGAATTTTACCCTTAATTGCACCCAAATTGTTTTCGATGGTGTGTATGTTTCAGATGGTTTCGGCGACGTAGGCATAGCAGGTACTATAGGAGGATCTATAGGAGGTACTATAGGATTCGCTATCGATATCGGAGACGCCATCATGGGAAATAATGATGTCTACAAGTGGATGTCAGTGTTGCAGAGGTGTTCCAATTTGCCAGATCAACAGTGTCACTGGAGCGTCTTCACAACAAAATAATTCGATTCCTACAGAAATGGATGGCATACTGGAACGTGGATAATGACAAATACTGCTGGTAATATTAGGTAGATTCTTGCGTCGGTCTCCCGCACAAGTGTCATAGATTTGCAAAAGACATTGCCTTTTCTCACTTCACAAGATGAAATGTAGGTGGCATATTCTGTCACTATATAAAATTCTAAAATGCAATAAAATCCATTTACTATCCACTACTATACTTGAGTTTGGGATATTATTTACAATGAAGTCATAGGTGCTGTCATTTTTTCTCACACTAGTTTAGACTTTTCCTTTCCAAAGCATCACTGTTTCAAACGTGTTTAATACTCCAATGCACATGTGCTTAGGACACAAAATGACGGCACGACTTGCTGGTTTAAGTGGTTAGTAGCTGAAGGGGGGGGGGGGGTAAGGGGGGGGGGGCGTTTCAGTACGCTGGTACAGGTAATTATTTTTCTAGAGTACGTAGTACGGAAAATAAAAATCTTTCAAAATTTTGGACAGTACGAAGTACGTAAAATAAGAGGGCTTCTAGTACGGCAGTATGGTAAATAAAATGCCCCAGTACGCCAGTACGGGAAACCCCTTTCCCACCCTCGTAGCTGTGGTCAAATGTTTCCGACAAATGTATAGGACAGAATGTTGTCATTGCCAGAGGGTGTTCACATTTGTGCATGTGACTTGTGACAATGCTTAGTCTAATATGGGGATGCTGTTAGCCAGGCAGAGTGACAGCCTCAACCCAGTAACTAGCAGATTCCGATTGGCCAAATTACTTTGCATGACTTTGTATTATTTCAATTTAATTGCCTATCAAACATTATGAGGTGAACGCGCAGGTTCCAGCTAAGTGTTGAAATAATTGCACAGGAATATCGGCCTCATAGTCAGTGGGTCCAACTGCCAGTGCTATTTTGCAATTATTTTATGCTTTGATCTGGATCTTTTATTTAACTCGCAATGCCAGTCACGGTAACCTTGACGGTTGTAGGATGTGCCACTGTGTGAGATCCCCAGATATCAGTTTTTTTTACCTGCATGGAGATCGAAGTTACTTTCAATAGAATTCCAACTGATGGAGTAAGTGCGAGAGACTTTGAAATGACTCTTGTTTGTAAATTTATCTTTGAACGTCCCTTAAAAAACTTTAACAGCAAGATTAGTCGAAGATCACGGGACAATATATGGACGTTTGTTTTCAGGAGGGTACTAATTGTGCCTGTGAGCTGTTGCTCTACAGCGAGAGTTGATTTATCTCACTGTTCTATGACACAATGCCAAAGTATATGGGTACAGGCAATGTGACTTGCCAAATGAAAAAGAACAAGACTGTTGATTCATACGGCAGTGATTTGTACTTGCCTAAAAGTTGTAAATACCAGAAATTTGCGACTGGACACACAACATTAGTAAAGCATTTGAATGCAACACTTGTAAATTCTGAAAAAAAAAATGACAAGACCATGGATACCGAGTCACACAATGGTCAGAATGACAAAGAAACCAATAATCCTCCGATAATTCCAACATCAATGGAGACAAAGGCAATATGTTTGTACAGCCGTTTCTGACATACATATTGTTTAGTATTCAGAGAGCCGCACACGAAAATGTTAAGAAGGCAATATTTATTTAAACATATTTATTTCACATGGATTGCGGAAATAGTTACATAGAACCAATCTGGAGGCCTTCCACAACAAGCATGACGCACAAAGTATTTATAATACGCACAGGACATACAATCTATGAATTGGCATGTTGTTTGACGTAATTATCCGGTACCACTTTAGGCGTTCAAAATTCAAAGCGTCTCGTTTTCACGATGTAGATCTCCACAGCTTCAAATATTTGGTGCCAGGCTTTTTCACAGATGATGAACTATTACAAGTCAAAGAAGCGTTTTGGGACTTCTGTGAAAATAAGATCGTCGGTGCTGTTTAAAACAAAGAAGTAGGTATTCAGATTGAAGTGTGATGCTCATGTGCAGGATATCATACACGCTTTGAGTAAACTAGAAAAAGCTGAAACAAGTCCTGTTATTGTTATCCATGCTCTAAGTTTCAGCAAGATACCAGAACTAAATGATATCTCTCCCGCTGACAGATTAGAGAAGTCAGAGGGGTAATTTGAACAAATGGCGACCACAAGGGATAGATTAATATTTGAGAATATGCAGCTAAAAGATGGTATAAAAGGTAAAACGTATGCCAGTGCCGTGGCTACAATGACTACAAACAAGGTGAAGAAGTCAGCCACTTCCGCAGGGACTTTACATGGCCAGGGGAGACAGAGCAACTTGCCAATTCCTTGCATAATTACGCATAATGCACATGTTCTCACATGTACTCCGGTAAAGCAACCAAACACCAATACCAATGGCCAAACTTGTTAACATTAGCCGGGGTCTCAACTGCTGACTAATTTCCCAAAGCTCCTGGCCATGGGCATGGTGGGGATGGGGGTGGTGGCCGCGGTCTAGGTAGGGGGAAAACTCAAGTCAGTAGTCGCCCCCCCCCCGTAGGCCCACAAACGGTTACAGCCAGCCTCAACCCTAATTTCATGGCGGCTAAGTCCCAATTAAGAGAAGATAAACCTGGAATACATCATGTACCCAAGCCATTCCTTTGTCGATGATAAAAGACAATGAAATCCTCTTGTGGCAAGAACACAGGCTGCTTGAGAAACATTTAGTCCCCATTACCTGTCATGTTGATAGTATGCATGTTACTGGAGTATCCGGCGTGAACGAGGTCGAACTCTAACGTGGCAGGCCGTGTGGTGGTTGCGTAATATTATGGAGGAAAGAATGGTTTTCAAAATATCCCTGATCTCTTATAACTCGAAGCGTGTCTGCGCAGTTCTACTTCAAATGCACGAGAAGAGATCATTGTTTATTAACTTATATCTGCCGTGTGATTCGCAATCCGGTAATAACGCAAGGGAATTTGAAAATATAAGAGATGAAGATTCTCAAAAGTGTGAAGAAAACAACGTACACCGTATTGTACTTGCTGACGATTTCAACGCCATATTTACTCGGACTAGGTCTATGAATACGGCTCTTCTCAAGTCCTTTATTTAGCACGAAGATCTAAGATGCCCCTTATCCCATCAATCCGCTGTGGTTGGTTTTACCGTTGGGTGTAAAAGTGATTAAGAACTTTCGAACTTTGATCATATATTGGTTTCTGATAATCAATGCAAAATATCTGTAATTATTATGTCAACCATGACATGGAAAATATGTCCGATCACACAGCTGTTACTTTATCTTTAGACATCAACACTCTCTATGCTGTTAATATCCCATGGGATGCTATACATTGCCTTTATTTCGTCTGTAGAAATCATGTTAATGCGATATAAGACTATCTCGCTTCTATAGTTGAAGCTTGTGTGGAGGCGGGAACCGAAAATATGCTGTATTCCTCTCCAAATAATCATGAGCCTAAAGTTGTACTGGTTGGAATGATCAGGTCAATACAGTGAAACAGAAGTCATTATTATCATTACTATTCTGATATATTTTTGTTGTTGAAAATCTAATAATCCCCCCCCCCACCCCTGTCTCTAATACGACCTCAGACACGGCCCAGGTATCATCAGGCTCTTACGGCAGTCAAAAAGATGAAGGAAAACATTTCAACAACAAAAAACAAAATGGCTGAAGCCGGGATAAACAACATGTGAAAGGATTTCTAGAAAGAAGTTCAGACGCTAAAAGAAAACGGTAACAACCGGTCGAATTGTATTGATGATGAATGTAATACCCAAGCTAAAGCAAATGAATTTGCTGAGAAATATGAAACCCTATACAACTCAGTTTCTTATCGTCGCACAGAAATGCAGGATCGTCGAACTCGAGTTGATACTCTGATTAAATCTTAGTAGGCGAAAGGCATTCCCGGATATATCAAGATTTCTATTGACACAATTTAATCAGTGAAAATGCCTGAACGTCTGTATGTCCTTTTCTAAAGAATATGATGTCTTAAAAATTCCACAAAGTCAACATTAATTAGTGTCTGTCAGCAAACCAATAATTATGAGGTCAAAATTCGTCCTGGAAGTGAAATGATACAGCAAGTCAATTGTTACAACTATTTGGCTATTAATTTAGGTCTATGACTAAATAAAACCAACATATGTGATCATATAGATGTACATTTCACATGGAACTTGACATTGTTTTGTCTCAGGTCAAACTAATGTATCCTTCTACAAGGTATAGTATACTTAAAACGTATTCAATGTAACGTTATGGTTGTCAAATATGG
Organism: Hermodice carunculata; assembly: GCA_964020975.1. Lineage (NCBI taxonomy): Eukaryota > Metazoa > Annelida > Polychaeta > Eunicida > Amphinomidae > Hermodice > Hermodice carunculata. Next base: position 10,035 of record CAXHWN010000987.1, on the reverse strand, counting down.
AATTTCTCAGGTAAAGATGTAGGACTATTTTATATTGCATAGTGTAAAACGACTACATGTCTCTACTGTAGAAATTGCCTTAGCCTTGTCATAGTGGACTACTTCAAAAAATATGTAACGATTTGGATATTGAATATCAACAGCACAAACGCTTTTTCACATTCTTTTATAAAATTTGCCATAGCAAATTGATGTCGTTATTCTTTTCAGCATAATTGCATTAGGTGGTTGCCGATCTCCAGTGGCGAACTATTTCTAATTTAACCAAACATGGTATCCCCAAATTAAAATTCCACTTGTATCATTTACATAATTCCATTGAGAGTGTGTACAAACCATCGGAAGTGCAATCTGATAGAACTCGCACAACACAAAGGATAAGACAAGCTAAGAAATGGGAGGGGGGGGGGGGGCTGGTCAGTCAATTCTCGCCACAGACATTCATAAATCATCTTTGCACAGCCTCACCAGTTACCATAAAATGATAATACAATGGGCAGGGGTTATTTTTGGTTATTTTGTGTGTGTGTGTGTGTGTGTGTGTGTGTGTGTGTGTGTGTGTGTATGTAGGGGCCATTTTTTTGTTTTCTCTTTCAACACTCCGTATGTTCTAGTAAGTGTAGGCCTACTTATTGCTCAGATAAAAAATAACAATAATTGTGCAATTATTTTTTATTGTGACCTTTCATCCCAATTAGCAGTTAGCATTACTCAGACCATCAGCTGAACACAACAAAACATGGTTGATTCGATCTAACCCCCTCTGTAATATAAAAAAAGTAATGATTATGATTTAATAGGAAGAATGGATAATCAAATAAAACATTGGAAAATAAAATCAAACACCTTGGCTTATTGCTGCCGCATCAATTAAATTTACTTTTTGAGGTATATCTAAGCATCTATGATCTTCATGCTTTCATATATAATCTTTACTTTGCAATATGCATTGTCCGTGATTTTTGGTTTAAAATTTGATGTACTGCGTCAAAAGCTTGTTTTTTAGGCAATATTGTATCTCATGCTGCTAATGTTGCCATTATGGACTGGTTATAAATTTTGTCCATTTAACTTTGAAACCAGGGAGAGATTTGTCAGATCGCTAATGCAGTCACAGGAGGCGAGCCATTTCGCCTCTTAAGAATTCTGAAACGTATCGGTATAGTTTCGCTTGGTACAACTTCAGAGTTGTCTTTCTCTTTGTCTCTTCTTTTTAGTTTATGAAAGTATAATTTTTGGAATTGTCTAGTCTGAAGCTATTAGTTGGGGCACATGTCAAAGAATTATTGTGCTAATTGATAAACTGAGAGAAGCATAGGCATGTACTTTGACATGGCTTTCTTTTTTAAATTCTCTGTATTTAGGAATAGCACCCTATGGAAAAAACAGGAAAAGCAAGATACATGTAATCCAATAGTATGAAGCCTAACAGTGTCATTGAACTTGTGCCTATCTGCATCCAGTATAAAATTATGAGACTGCCAAATAAGCATTTGCTAATTTGCATTTCAACACATTAATTTTCAAACTTGAAGACATAGCCCGATATGGGCCTAATAGGGACAATTTGGAGGATTTGTTTAGGCTCTTGGTGTTCGGAACCAACCGAGAGCATTTTTAGAACTTCAAACTGGATTTTACCGAGAAACAGATAAATTTAAAATAGGGGTTCTCTTATATCTAGTTCTTTCATGTTGGTATATTGATTTCATTCAATTAGCACGATATTGTATTCTTAGCAGAAAAAAAAAATAGATGTATACATTTGTATCTCGATACCATCATATACAGAGGAACTCGAATTTTGACTTTCAGAAATCTAACTGGGAGTGTATAATATTATTAGATCTTGTAATTCCTTTCTCGTTTGGTTGTATTGGCTGCATATGGTTTGGCTTCCAATACACAATAGTTAAATGCTACAGGCAGCACATGTAATTATACGGACACAATAAACTTTTTTTCAGACTTATGGATGATATTTGTATCCACTGGCGTTTCAAGTTTAAGAAACAGACCTCGCCAAAATGTAGGCCTACAGTGTATAGATTTGACTGTTGTGAAAACAGAACAAAACAAAAAAAAAAAAAAAAATAAAAAAATAAAAAAAAAAAAAAAAATAAAAAAAAAAAGTATGATGCACCAACTTAAACGAAATAACTGCAGTCATTATGTTGTCGCAGTCACATTGAAAGTGCTAGCCGGAATAATTGGGGGCAAACTAGGGCCATTGGATATTGTGAAGTACTGGCCCTGCCATCCTGTAAAAAAAAAAGTTTGGGAATTGTCTAACCCTGTATGCCCTACTCTGAAGTGAAACATGAAATCTAAAGGGAAAGCCCAGTTTATTGAACTTTGTGTGTCTCAGGTATCAAATTTTCCATGTGAAAATAGAGTCTCTTTAAGTGCCAGGAAAGTGCGTGTGTGAGTACCGTTTAAAAAAAAAAGTACAGGGAAAGACGTCCGAACCCCGGTGTGAACTTCGTGCCTTCGGCACTTGCAATACAAAGCCCCCTTTTAGAGAGTCTGGATCCGCCCCTGGAAGAGATAAGCATCAGATATTGGTGACTTCTTCAGGTAGGAAAACCATGTGTCTGTACACTAAACCAGCCAAGTGCATGATGACCATGATGGCACATAATGTTCAACTGTGAATAAAACATGCAACTACACAACTAAATATGCCAAAATTTTTGTGTTAGAATGCATGAATTTGGCATTTAGTATTCAAATTTTTTTCTGGGACAGCATGCCCCGGACCCCCCTAGTTAGGCTGTGTTACATTCATGCATTTAGCAACCGTGCCTACGACCCTGCGATCATTTTTCAAAAGTAATAGCAATCGCGTAGGGATGCAAGATTAGGCAACGCGACTAATTGATTGACATGGTTTGGGTCGGTTGGGGATGACTTTTCTGGGGGGGGGGGGGGGTGGAGGGGGGGGGGGAGAAAAACTAATGCTAACTGTAGAATTGGCCGATCGAAACTTAGATAGTGGTTCCAAATGTTGAACAATGAATAGATAACACAGCCAATGCCTTAAAATCCCCGAATATGCCGCAAAACGCCAATTTGGGCTTCTCCTTGCTAAAAACCACTGCTTATTTCCGTTTGCCTTGGGGTCATTCGCCGTACCTGGACTTGGACATTGGAGGTGTTTTACTCCGTTTTTTCAATACGTAAAGTTAACGGACGGATTTAAAGATGGGCGGCCCTGTACAGATGAGTAGTCTGCACGAAATGTCTTAACCATAACGTCATTGGGTCTGTTGGAAGTATAGAAACCTTTTCTGTGTGCTTGTCGCACTACGGTGCGTGTTAGTGGATACTTTGCTAGATGAAGTGTATTAAAAGTTACACATTGTAGTTCAATGCAGTTTCAAACATTGTTGAAAAACATGATGTTAAAAGTTCGATTGTGTGCTACTCTCCTAAAATGATGTCTAAACAGGATGGTTAATAAAAGGAACTGCACTGACAGTCGTTGGTTCTTCAATACAAAATTTACATCACATGTATTCATGGTGTTATGGAATTTTAGTTGAAGGATGTAGAAGGTTTTCTGTGAATAATTTTGAACCAAATACCTCATAATAGAGTTACAACTGACTACAATTTCTACTGGTGTCCACTAAACATTGTGGGCAGGGCCTGGCATTGATAAAGTGCAATACTCGACGGACGTCGATCGAGTGATATCGGACAGCTATTTAATAAAAAATAAAACGGGTTCGCCAATTGTGTCAAGATGGAAGACGGTGTTTTATGAAGTACATCTGAAATAAAAATTGCTTTACAAATATAGAAGATAGTTCCATATCGATGTGAAAAGTTGATGGTTTTCATAGACTGACTTTACTCGATGCCGGAAACACTCTGTAAATGGTACACAGTTATGTAATTGACTAAGAACCATACCGTATTTTTGTCGTGATCGAATTTCAGACACCATCTGAAACCCCATAAGGGCAATAATACATATTCAGTTTCCAGTTGCGATCGAAACATAGTGTTACATTAATACGAGACATGCATTTAAATTTCCCGCCACAGCTGCATGATTGGGTGTCTTAGTAACCATAGTCTCGCTTGGCGAGGCACGGGTCGCTCTGTGTGTGATCACAAGTATGGCCCCAGGCCAGGATACAGTAATTTAGGCGAGGAAAAAATAAGGAATTGTAAATTAATAAAAGTGACATAACAGGCAGAAACTTGTTGAGCCGTTTGAGGATACCTAAATTACGTGATATCTTATTTGCAATTTTATCAATATGCACTTTTCAGTTCATATTTTGTTGAATAACAAATCCCTAAAAATTAAATTCATCAGTTTTTTCAATGAGGGTATTGTTAATTCTGATGTCTATGTTAAAGTTGCATTTACGTTCAGGAAAGTGAAAAATCATGTATCTAGTTTTTGAGATATTTAGAGATAGCTTACTGGCAGCAAGCCAACTGGATACCTTATTTAATTCAAAATTAATATTTTCTGACATATTTGGGGTCCCAGGTCTAGCATAAGAATAATGAATATATAGGGAATTCATAAGGGTGGTGTCATCAGCATAAAGGATGGTATTAAATTTCGAAGAAGCAAGGTGAATAATGTATATATATATATATATATATATATATATATATATATATATATATATATATATATATCTATAATGAAGAGTAAGGGCCCCAGTATGGAGCCCTGAGGCACACCTGTAGTGATTTGGAGTGGCTCAGAGCACGCGCCATCACATTCTACATATTGACCTATTTGATAAATAGCTGTGAAACCATTCCAGAGCGATGCCATGAATGCCATAATAATTAAGCTTATGTAGGAGAGTGGCGTGGTCAAGGATATTAAATGCTTTGGAAAGATCAATATATATAATGATAAGAATTTTACCAGAGTCATAAATCTTATATATACTGTCAATGAATTCAAGCGCTGCTGTTTCTGTTGAGTGTGCTTCCTTGAGTCCATGTTTACTGTCATAAAAAAAATATTTGAGGTAAACAATTCTACAATTGATTATAAACTACTTTTTCAATAAAATTAGATAGGGCAGGTAGAAGAGAAATTGGCCGGTAATTATCGAAGATAGTGTCATCGCCCTTTTTATGGATAGGAAACACCTTGGCGAGCCTAATTTTCGTGGAAAAAATGCCATAGTTAAAAGAAAAGGGCTTTGCTATGGCGCTGCTAGCTCCCTTGAGCAACTTCGTAGAAAGCGAATCATGGCCAGTGCTTGCTTTGGGTTTGAGTTTGTGGACAATATATTTGATCTCCTCGCAACAAACTTGATTGAATGCAAAAGAACAATCGTGATGGTTAACAAGATAAGATGTAAAATGTGGCAAATTTGTTGAACACAGTTTTGCGGCCAATTAAGGACCAATTTTAGTGAAAAACTCAATAAAACGCCTGGCAATTTCAACTTGGTGGGATATTTTATGACCTTTAAAATATTTTTTGGTTTAGACAAGGGAAATACCTGAAATGATCAGATAAGTCTGTAAATATGATACCTGAACAACATGTCTTGGTACTATGGGATAAATTACAGAATATATTGTCAATAAGAGATGCACATTTTTCAAACAAACGAATAGGTAAAGTAATTTTAGGTAAGATGTCATTGTTCAACATAAGGTCAAAGAAATCTGAATATTTTTTTCTAGTGTTTGTTTTCAGGACATCGAAAATGAAATCACCCATGGTCAATTTGTCTGAAGGCTCACCGAATAAAATAGAGATATAAAGGGAAAGGTCATTCAAGAAACGTCAATGTCCTCATTTCGGTCCCTTGGGGGCCTATACATGTTACACAGTGTAACTTTCTTCTGTAAATTGTTACCAGTTATGTCGACAAACTGTCATTCCCGTAAAGTATTAGGTACATAAAGAACTCGGGTATGATGTTGAAATTGTTTGTACAGATACATCATTAGCCCCTCATGGGTACTACAAGTCGCTTTTAGGTATAATTTTCAAGGGTATACAGTGAGGAATCATATTTTTCATCTGCAAGCCATGTCTCTTGCAGACAAATATCACTGAATTCAAAGGAATTATTTGAAAGTTCATCCAATAAAATTTTGAGTTTATCAAATTTGGAGTTAAGACACTGGACATTTAAAGAGAGGACAGATAAGGTTTGGCAATGGGGTTTTAAGATATCAAGTAGATGCTCCGTATCAATGTAGGGAGAGTCTTACGCGATGGATATCGCATTGTCAAGATCATGAACATTATGTAGAAGATTGTTGAGATTGTTACTCGTAACGCCACCAAAATGCTGCAGAACATTGTTTACACGCTCACAAGTGGCCGTGACAATTTATGCTAAATTTGCGTAACTTTGAAGTATAGTGCACCATTTAGGATACTTATGTCACCGAGTTTGCAGATATGTCTGAAATACAAAACTGAATTATGATATAGATGATTCCATTTTCAGAAATGAAACAAAATTAGCTATGAAAAAGTTGAAGCAGGACAGACATTCACGTCTGCTCATGTATGTCCCAACATATAAAGAAAATAGAAAAAAAAAATAGAGTCCATGTACATGTAACATGTGGTCAGGTGTACCCCACTGGAATTGAATGGGAACACAGATAAAAGTCTAAGTAGGTACTCATCAGCAGTCATGTCAAAAGTATTAAAGTCTAGGATCATTGTCTGCACTTTAATATGGGCTCAGCCTGTCAACAGTCCATGAAACAAAAACACTTATGTTGGAGCCCATCCTCAAAGTCCACTGAAAACATAAGTTTTACTTATGAGGCATGTCCAAACATAGTTAAGATGCCATGAGTGACAGTGGTAACATTTACATGATTTCATTTGATGGCTTCATGTAAACATAAATGACATTTTAGGGTCCATAGCTAGGAACTTAGCAGTTATCTCATCTTTGGCTGCTTCAGTGTACTTTGGGTCCTGCCCCGGCAGGTATGGCCATGTCTTGGTATATCTGATGCTTGGTCAAGCCTTCAGCTCAAGTGGAAGCTTAAGGTTTCTCCTCTGTTTTAGTATATCCTTGGGGGGGGGGGGTTGATGCAAGCAGGCGTACAACACACACACACACACACACACACACACACACACACACACACACACACACACACACACACACACAAGGACAAATTCATACAGGCCAAACTTTACTGATTATACACAAAATGTGACACATGAAATGGCATTACGCAAGTTGAAAAGGTGGCTAACTATATTACCAATTCATTTCCGGTCATTATGAAAATGTTAACGGAATGTGGTCTGGTAATAGGGAGCGGTAGCATGTTGAGTCACAGCGGACAAGTTTTTCGCTGGAGATCACATTGACATCGATTACATAGAGTAGTTCTGATGTACCCGAATCGAAAGGTTTAATTGTTTTGGTTTATTACTAGGTAGCAAAGATCAGCATTATTACAAGTCTACCTAAATTACCTTATTTTCCAATTATATGCCAAATGAAGTGATGACCTTTTAGGCTAAATGGGTTCCACTGGAACATTTCAGATGCGAGAGTCACAGAGTCCAATTATTTGCATTATTATTTGTCATGATGAAGTATATGAAGGATTAACTATTAAAAGAAAAGCAAACCATCCCGCCCGGGGGGAGAGAGAGAGAGAGAGAGAGAGAGAGAGAGAGAGAGAGAGAGAGAGAGAGAGAGAGAGAGAGAGAGAGAGAGAGAGAGAGAGAGAGAGAGAGAGAGAGAGAGAGAGAGAGAGAGAGAGAGAGAGAGAGAGAGAGAGAGAGAGAGAGAGAGAAGTGTCCAAAGTAATGCTTTCGGTTTAAGCAACACAAGTAATTTTTTTTTATTTTACCGTTACTCATATAACGAGTAATGCTTTCGGTTTAAGCAACACAAGTAATTTTTTTTTTATTTTACCGTTACTCATATAACGAGTAATGCTTTCGGTTTAAGCAACACAAGTAGTTTTTTTTTATTTTACCGTTACTCATATAACGAGGCAGCTTTATAAATGACAAGGACTGACACAGATCATATAATGCCCTAAGCAAAAAGGACACAGAATTTCATTTTACATTTGTCCTCAAAATGTGGGACACCCTGTGAACATATTTGGGACTTCCCTTTTTCCTTTTCTTTAGGCATTGCTTTCATTTTCCGCTTATTATGCTGTCATCAGGTTACTACTTTTGGTTATGAACAATATTGATTGGCAGGTACCTTCGTTTTCTTGTGATCAATGTCTTGCAAGAAACGGTAGGGGCAGGGGCTTGCTCAAAGCATGAATTCAGATTGAGAAATCGTCCAAAACGATGAGAGTTCTCAGTATTATACATATAGTAACATATTACGATTCATGAGGCGATATTTCTTTCAGCTTCCTTGGAACAAAAGCGTGAATATCTGGACCAGCATTTCATCTAACGACAGCATATGAATAGTTCTGACTCTATATTTTGATAAAAATGGAAAGGTTTTCTTGTAAGCAAATCTTAAGTACTGGTAACGTGATATTACTGCTTGTTAAGACTATAGCACACCAGAAAAGCCTAGGTGACATAGGGAGTTATATAAAGTGCTACCGACAGAGCAATAAATAAATGTCCATTTTACAGTCCCTGCAATTATAAACATGACCGTAATTTAATGTGGGTTTAAAATATTTTTAACAATAAAATTGGACAACATGTAGGGTTTAGATAAGGACCTCCTTTACATTAATAGACTAATGCAAACATATCAAAAAGGAAACTCACCATCACAGTTAATCGTGATCAGATAATATTATATACACGCTTACTCGTACTATCAGATCAAACATTTATTTCGAATGAAGTGACCAATTATACCTGATAAAGGATGGACGGGCGACAAAGGGGACAGCCTCCTTTAACCTGTGCTGATTGACAATCACTGGCGACCTCTGCTCTGGTCGCATGGGCAAAGCAACTAGATATTTAACTCATTCCACCCTGATGACGCTTTTTCCCGCTAATATCTAAATGTCGTCTGCTAATTGTATTTTACTAATTTAGGGATTATTTTTCAATATTTTGGATGAAACTTGCATGGAAGATCATTCCAAATTATATGCCCATGGTCAACAGCTTTCCTTGGCGCGCTCTGGGCGCATTGCGCCCAGAGCGCGCCAAGGAAAGCTGTTGACTCAGTCTTCTACCAGGGTGGAATGAGTTAATGAAACAGGTTACCATTACATGCTAAGCGAAGGGCATCAACAATCTTGACCTTGGTGTGCTTTCAGTGAAGTGGAGAAGGCAGATACTTTTTTGTTTTGTTTTTGTTTTACATGTAGGATATATTCATGTCGTTAACTATCAGAACAAACACAAACAGAGGTTTGGAATTTATATCGTTGCTGTTGTGACCCACTTCACGCAGACGTCACAAACGTCGTCAGCATAATGCAGCTGTAAAAAGTACGCCGATATTTCGTCTTATTTTCCCGTACCGTAATATTTCATCTTTGCTGGGGACGTGTCTAGCTGTCAGAAAAAAGCGGTAGAATTCGGTCAAGATAACAAATGAAAAAGACATAAATATTAAAAAAAAAAAATACAAATAACGGAAACCACAAGTCAGTTACGGGTAAACAAATTCAACAAGAACTATGCAACAGGAATTTACATAGGGCCTTGCCCTGTTTCCTAATTGTATCCTTACGGAAATAAAAATATGTTTAAACCAACAAGAACTATATACATTTTAAGAGAAGAAGAAAGACCAACCCACACAATGTAGTTTTGGCCACGTTAATTTCTTAATCTGAAAAGTGCATCAGCATAAAATATATTGCCATATAGCCTTCTTACTTGTTCCTCGGCAAACGTATCCAATATATCTTGAGCAGTTTATGTATGTGTGGCAAGATCCAAGTGTTCAAGCCCCAACCAGGATTTGTGAGAGTATGTTTCAGCAGCATGAACTTGAAAAAATAACGCAAAATTAACAATTCCCACTCCGACACAAATTAGTGTTGTCATATTGCCCAAGTTCATGCAAATGCGAATCGTTTATTCTGCAACAGGAA
>CAXHWN010000986.1:509625-574625 GCA_964020975.1 Hermodice carunculata | reverse complement strand
AGGATGAAAACATCGCATGCCTTCTAAAAGGAACCAAACCTATTTGTTCTACGTCTGTCTTTACATTCAAATGTTAACCTTTTGTCCCATTTTATAGCCTCCGTGAAATGTTTTGGCAAGGATTGCTATCCAGTCGCATTTGGTGTCCCTGCTGGCCTTATGTTGTTGGCTTTATGTAAGTAATGCATTTTTGTCACTCAATAATATTTGGAAGTAGAAGCGCACTGTGCACATTATGTAAAATGACGATAATATTGGGTATGTTACGATTTCATCCTGAATTTGTCTCATAAGGTCCAATGTACGTGAATCAGATGAGGTGTCTGCAACTGGTAACACGTGATTTGACCCGAATGGGTGTAGCATATTTGGGTGGCAGTCGCAATGATATTACCTTAAACTGCGTGTTTACGAAGAATCTCTGCCTTTCAGTCGCGCTCAAATTATTCTTATCCAAATAACTTGTGAATTGATATTTTATTCTATGTGAATAAAATAAAAAATAAGCTGATGTGATTCCCGGTGTTGATGTTATCATTGTTGAATGATTTAGTAACCTTTTTTCCGAGTGATGACGATTAGAATTAAATGTGGTAATTATTTGATCTATATTCAACATATACGTCAATGGTGAATTAATGTTGTGCTGTTATATATATATATATATATATATATATATATATATATATATATATATATATATATATATATATATATATATATATATATATATATATATGTGTGTGTGTGTGTGTGTGTGTGTGTGTCATGTTTGGGTCTATTTTAGTACTATAACAGGCTTGTATAAGTACCGTATCATAGGACTAATAGCTACAGTGCCGCCATATGATGTATCTGTACTCTAACGGTGGTATCGGCACTCATCCGGTGGTATCGGTAATTGTGTTGATGAACAGTAAAACTTTCTGCAAATGTCGTTCTTATTTTTCCTTTGGGTATTGAAATGTGCAAATCGACCCAAACATGAGATACAAATTTTATAGCATGCTTTGTAGACGATAAAAAATAAACAACTCACACTGGACACTATACAGCAAAACTCGTTCGCTTCGCTTACTCGTTCGGCTATGTGGCATCCAGTGCTCGTTGATATATTTCATATTGTCAACAAAGCATGATATATATATATATATATATATATATATATGTATATATATATATATATATATATATATATATATATATGTATATATATATATATATATATATATATATATATATATATTCATTAATAAATTTCTCTCATAGTGTCATTTCTTCTTGGCACCAAGTGGTATGAAAACCACCCTCCGTCTGGCAACGTTATTGGCAAAATGATAAAGTGCGTTGGTGTGAGTATGGTGGTCAGGTGTCAGCTAAACTCCTCATAGGTTAAGTTAAAGCTACAAAAGACATATGTCAGTGATTGAGTCTGCTTTACACGATGCTACTAAGAAAGAAACATCGTAAAACGTCTAACTGCATTATTAATATTATCATTATTATTATTATTATTATTATTATTATTATTATTATTATTATTATTATTATTATTATTATTATTATTATTATTGTTGTTGTTGTTGTTTTGTTGTTGTTGTTGTTACTGTTATTGCTATTGTTATTATTATTATCATTAGTATTATTATTATTATTATATCCATCTAAAGTATTATACTTAGGCGTTTATCTATTCACTTATTAACTAAATGGAAACATGGATCATTTGCATTAATATTTATCCATAGTGCTATTTATTAGTCAGTAAAACAGTCAATCGATCAACTATTTAGATAACACTACAAAAAAAAGAAGTAAAAGCATTGGAAAGACAAGTAACAGTTGTTTCAAACTGAAACATGGTATACATAGTATATTCACAATAACTGAATTATAGCTCAATCAGCAATAAAGACCACGTTTGACTGCATTCTTGATCCGTTATTATTATTGTAGAAGTTATATATCCTGTTTGGTTTTGTCTTTTTCTCATGTATCCGTGCTCATGTTCCTGTATCAACTTACACATGCATGTGTGAAGACGATATTGTTTTTTCTGGCAAAACATATGTAGTGTCTTTTATTTGCCCAAATAAAGTATGCTTTTTTCGACCCAAAAATAAACATTCTCTTTGTTATCCTGTTTTCCGCGCAAGCTATGATTTTCTTGCTTTCAATGAGTGAATGAATGAATGACTTAATTGATTGCACTGTTTCACAGTGTACACAGTAATTTGTCACCACAGAAAACTAACACAACACAGCACAATATGGTACAATACAGTAAAAAACAAAGTAATACCATGATAGCGGTATGTTATCCTGTTTTCCATGGAAGCTACATGTTATCCTGTTTTACAGGTAGCGATAAGGGGGCGATGCAGGTCCAAGGAAAAAAACAGAGAACATTGGCTGGATTATGCTGACGAAGTTTATCCGGTATGACAAAACAATCATTGTAATGAAGCTGGCATTTTACATTTTGGCAACGTTTGAACCAATGCAACTTATTTTCTAGTGTAAAAGAACTATTCTAGTTCGTGCCTCCTAACCGGTTGTCAAACATTCGAGGTGCCATATAGATATGAGATGAGGTTACAAAGGCGTGCCGATCAGAAACATTCACAGTCAGAATGAAAACAATTTAGTACATGGTATGAAAGTAAAAATTACTTTCACCGCACACCATGTTGTAGATTTGTACATGGTTTGCTCACATATATCTGGAAGAAAACAAAATTCCATTAATAGTGAAACGCAGAATGTTACTGGCTATAGTTTGATATGAGAGTTTTGGCCAAACGCGTTGCGGAACCTGAAGATTATTCCTTAAGTCAATCGAAGATAAGGATTTTTTTTCTAAAAGCCAAAGAGGGACTTCTAAAGATACTTTAATAAATAATTTGTTAACAATTAAATCGATCCTAAACTTTTCTGACCATTTTTGAAGAAATTAGAACTGATTAATCAGCATGCAAAACAAATGGTGACCCTGATTGACGCTAACAATATGGCACTTTAAAAAATAGTCTGTTATCTAATCCGTAACTTCTATGATTGTCTCACACCAAGAACGTGTTTTTAATAAATTAGATTATCGTTTAGTGAAAAGGAAATAGAAAATGTAAGGATAAAACTTACATAATACATCCCCTGAGATTGGTTTACAAAACAGCTTGGTTATATGCTGTGGTTGCTGCAAGATACGCATCCACACAGCGAATATACAAAGATGAAAAATACTGATTTTCATTTACGGCTGGCAGAAAAATTAGAGCAGAAGTATTATGAAGGAAATAACCATTTAAAAATTGGTTCGTAACATTACTATTTCGGATTTAAAATAGAAATGGATGACTCTTTCTCAGAAAAATTGATAGAAAAATGTTCAAGAATTGCTTAAGAATTGTGCACCTATTATGTCATACTTCACTGGATGACTAATTCCTCTGAAACGATAAAAATACTGTGACTGGATATTGAAGCGGGAATTGTCACTTAGAACTACACACCATATGTTTGATTTTGGCAGATTGTATGCGAATGTCGGTTCACACAGCGATGATTTTCCATCGCAAATATTTGCCAAAAGAGTAACGAGAAGATTTGAAAGTCAATGGGCTGAATCGATGAAGAATGATTGTGCACCAGATAAAAGACAAAGAGCCAGCACTAAATTCAAAGATAATTATGAGATGGAGAAATGGTCATTCTAATCAAAGTTCTTGCGTTACACAAAAATATCACTTGTTTCAGAATGAGGTCCTATGGTTTCCCAACTGAGACGAAGCGGTATAAAAGACCAGATAAGATTCAAATGGAAGAAACACTTTGTGAAACTTGCAATACTTAAGATAATGAGATATTGGAATGTACCGTAACACTTATGAAACTGAACGCCAAATTTTATTTACTGTGTTTTATGTGACATTTTCCCTCATGTGGGACTCCGAAGAACATGCGTGCACTCTAAAATTAGCTGATAGTGGCGAAATTCTTACAACAAAACATTTTTTGTTTTTGAAGTAGTAAACAAAAGGGAGTATATTATTGCCTTTTTTCTGCATTATTTCTGCATTATTTTGGTTGTATGTTTTAGATTTGCGTTATTTTAAGCTCATGTTTTGGCCCGTTGTCGTAACAGGGCGTCAATTCTTGTTTGCAATTTAAGTATTAGTACATATATGTATGTATTATGCAAAAATAAGGTCATGTGTGTGATGTGATGCCACAAATAAAGTTCATTCATTCACAGTCATCGGTAACACGGCAACAAATGATAATATTATTATATTTAACTTGTAAATCTTTCATTGCCCTTTTGGTCCCAAGTCGAAGTGTTCTGATTCAATAACAGCACCTTCATATTCCTTCTAAAACGACCGCTCATTCCAGTATCAGCAAGCCTTTCATCCCCCCCCCCCAAAAAAAAAACCAAAAAAAAAAACAAACAACAACAACAACAACAAAAAACAAAAACAAAAAACAAAACACCATTGATAATAATAATAATAATAATAATAATAATAATAATAATAATAATAATAATAATAATAATAATAATAATAATAATAATAATAATAATAATAATAATAATAATAATAATAATAATGAATAGATTTGCAAGGAAATCTGTCAGGGTGCCAATTGGAACTTGTTTTGAAACCTACTCGGATACTGTTTTGTGGCATCATCAATCATGAGCCATTCGGTACAAGCTGCAAAACAGTAGTGGTAGGTAACAGGGCAAGAAGTGTATTGTCGATCAATGCAATGTGTTCGGCTAATAAGACTACTATTGTTTTTTCAGCCAATAGCTGAATAGGATTTTTTTTCATTTTTTACCCATTACTTTAATAATTTACAACATAACTTGGGGCACGTTTTCAGTTGTGAGCCTCATAGTATGTAAAGTTTCAATGTTGTAACTTGTATAATGGCTGAGAAAACTGCGTCACAAAATGTGTGTGTTTGGGAGGGGGGGGGAGGTACTCAGAAATAACGAAAGAACAAAGAACTCCTACAAAAACAATATGTCTGGGTTGGCACCCAGACATCATCATCATCATCATCATCATCATCATCATCATCATCATCATCATCATCATCATCATCATCATCATCATCATCATCATCATCAAATAAAAATAATGATAATAATAATATTAATCATCATCATCATCATCATCATCATCATCATCATCATCATCATCATCACCATCATCATCATCATCATCATCATCATCATCATCATCATCATCATCATCAAATAAAAATAATAATAATAAGAATAATAATAATAATAATATTAATCATCATCATCATCATCATCATCATCATCATCATCATCATCATCATCATCATCATCATCACCATCATCATCATCATCATCATCATCATCATCATCACCATCACCATCACCATCACAGTACAGATGAACAGCTTTCCTCGGCGCGATTTGAGCTCAATGCACCTTAGGCGCGCTTTGAAAAGCTACTGATCCAATGATAACTTGCCACTGAGAAAGTTAAAACTTAGCACGCTGACATTGTAAAAACTCGAAAACGCTACATAATCAGAGTAATAGTACATAGGGTTTTTGGTTACTTTGTTACATAATGACTATCAGTTTCAAATGTCTAAATAAATTCAATCGTTTTTGCACTGATTTTACATTCACAGGCTGAATTTGTAGGAGACGTCAAAGCAGTGCTGAAGGTGCTGTTTCTGTTTCTGCCAGTGCCAGTGTTCTGGGCTCTCTTCGACCAGATGGTAGGTTCGGCATGTAAACGCACAGGCACGACAAATGAACACATTGTGATAATTGAGTGCATGGATGGGCATGCAGGCAGACAGTCACGCAGGCCGTAAGACAAAAAGACGACCCGCAGTACATACAGATAAATATCTAGATGTCTGGGTATCAGTGTGCTGAAATTTTGTTTTAAACATATTTTATTACCAAAAACAATTGGGCAACAGACAACGCCTATATGAAGGACTCTTGCACATGAACAGACACACGAACAAGTAAATCTAACATTTAGGTAACGAATAGGTGGCAAACAAGTCATTGCAGACTGTGGTAAGAAGAAAGGGGAGTGTAAGCCAGTCTATGAGTATTACATGAATTGGTAAAAAATGGCATGTACGCCTATTACGGATAATGGATGTCAAACATTAAATCTTCCAGTTTCTCTTGTGTAATAGTGCACAGCCTTACAAATACTCGTATTCTTTCAGTTAAATTTTGGCGATGTTCCAAATAGCACTGTTTTTATGATGAATTAAGCCAATGGTGTAATTTTCGTCTGTAGATCATTTCTTTGCAAACTATCTTTGTTACAAAGGAATAAAAAACGAAAGGCATCCACAGACGAGTCTCCAGATTCTACCAGTCAAATCTTGTAGCGATAGCTATTCAACTGGCTGCAGCCTATTCTCAGTTTAGCATGGATTATTCCGATTTTCTTATCACCAAAGATAAATAGTTCATTGCATTTAGGCCTTGTTTTATTTATTTTCTTTTCTTGAATTCATCCAAATTTACGGAAATTTTAGTAGAATATGGAAGGAGTTTCCATTTTCGAATAGTGACCGGACGGATGGAATTGTAGAAAGTGTTTGTTCGAGCACAGAAAAAAGTGATGTCATGTCTTGATCTGATGTTGTATCTAGTTCGTTCTGAAACTGTTTGCGGGAATAAATTTTGCAGATATGCTGGAGTAAATACATTCATTATTTTCTACATAAGTACCATTTTGTTCTTCCGTCTACCAGGGTTTCCAATCCCGTTTCAGCGTACAGTTTAGAGTGACTTTTATGACTTAAAGCTCCTGTAACTACTCTAGCTGCAGCCAGCTGAATACCCTCAAAAAGATCTCGGTTCGATTGTGTGCATCCATCCCAGACCGCACCAGCATATTCCATACTAGGTCTCATGAAAAAAAAAACAGTGATTCGATGGCATGTCTGTTCAGTTTAAATTGTAAACATTTCAAAATACCTATCAATTTACGTGATTTAGTTACTGTTTGATTAACGTAGGCCGACTAGGACAGATCTGAAAAAGCATGACTCCAAGGTGTTTATGTTGCTTGACTCTGTCAAAGATTTTCTTTTCAAATACTAACTGTTGACATTTTTAGTCTGAACTGCTCAAAAATGAAACTTCTGAGGGAAAAGATTCCATCCCAGTCTGCTGGCATCCTGACAATGGGAAAGACCAGCCCCCAACATGCCGATGATATGGCCCCTGTCGAATTTAAAATGTTGAGAATGACCTGTAAACCACAGCATTTGTGACCCAGATTGATCCCTGTGTTGCCAAAAGGCGCCTCATGACCCCCCCCCCCCCCCCAATACTAGACACACTTTTCACACCTTCCGACGCCCATACTTTCTGTACAAACTAATAATTTTAGCAGCCTATGTTAAACCAGTTGGGGTGATCTCTTTTTTTCCCCAAGAGTGTAGGTAGTTTCCTGTTCATAATAATTTGGTGCACTCGAGCTTCATGAATAATCGGGTGTAACCTTTACTTTGATTTGCAGTCAACAACTTTCTTTGATGCGGGCTGGGGAATAAGCGCTCAACTCACACCAGGATAAACCCTTAACCTTAGTCTCATGCAAAGTTCTTATTCAAATTATTTTCCTTTACTGCAAATTACTCGATAACACTCAGGCAGACAACATTTGATCACCAACTGGTTTTGTCCGGTGGAAAAGGGGAAGGGGAATAGGCAAGCCGTAAAGAAGGACATAAAGCTGTTCAAATTGACGGCAATGGCCAGCACAGTCCTAAGAAAGATCTTATCCTGTGAAATTTTTAAATACCTTGCCTTTTTTCCTTTGCACATTAATAGGGATCGCGATGGACGTTACAAGCTGGCCAGATGAACGGAAGAATGGTTAGTAGGACGTACATGTATAAGTGTAATTTTGCTTTCAATCTTTAAAAGCTATTAAAAGGCGCGGGTATCATTGCAGACTGGCCTCCTGGCAACCCAGTGAGATGTGTGTGTGTGTGTGTGTGTGTGTGTGTGTGTGTGTGTGTTAAATAAGTGTGTGTTAAATAACTTTGCCGTAAAACGATCACATTCAGTCGTTAGCAGCGCATCTGGACACTGCGGATATCTTTCATATACTACTGCGCTCATAGAATGCAAAATAAAGGTCTGAATTATTGTGCACAGTAGACTCACCACAAGCAAAACGATACAATGGCAAATTATATTTGATTGCTAACTAGAATTTACACCCTGGTTTATGCTATATCCGTGTCTGAAATCTCCAAGCTTTTTCGTCAATTCTGTGTTCTCCATTCAAAGTTTATTTGATTCTGGTCACGACCAGTAAACTTTGATACTTGTGTTGTGCCTTAACTTGACAAAGGCAACAGCATTTGCAAGAAGCCTCGTCCCTTCAAGTTCCATATCCACAGTGATCTGGATTAGCCATTGCCGTTGCTTTATTTTCATTCCCACGCCAAGGATCCGTGCTACTGCATAGTGATGAAGTACTAGCAAGTGTAAATGAATTAGTACGTATGCTGGAAAACGAAAAAAGTATCAAGGCTAAAATAAATGAAATTTATGATCTATTTTGTGAAACTGTGCGTATGGAAATGGACACAAAGTTGAACCAAAAAACAGTCATACCTGAAACAGGCCTGATTAATAAGAGAAGGCGGTTTAAGAAGTGATGGTGGACAGATGAACTGTCGATCCTATGGAATAACTTGTGCGAGGCAGAGGAAGCATGGCGCCACGCAACAGGAAATGTAAAAGGAAGGGAGAAATTTATCATGAAACGACAACAGAAACTCTTTGATTCAAAAGTCCAGAAAGCCAAAAGAAAGTAATGGCATACTGAAAAACAAAGGCTTCTTGATCAGTTCACTTGTGACTCGAAAGAATTTTGGGCAAATATTGGAAAGATAAGGGCACGTGCTGACAGAAATCGTGAAATTCCGATGGAGATAGTTCAAAAGAGTGGAACAGGCACCAGAGATATAGGAGTTGTTCCTGAAAAATGGAAAAGTGAATACTGTGCTTTATTGAATCCTGTGGTTAACAGGTTACAAGAGGACATAAAACATGAAGTTATGAGAAACAGTGAGATAGACAAACATGTTCCCCAGTATCCTTAACGAGAGAATCCAATGCTGGGAAATTTGTATAGCTCTAAAGCGTGCTAAAACAGGTAAAGCCCAAGGAACGATGGCATACCTTGGAAGTCTTGAGAAACCCTATAGTCGTGAACTGTGTACTGAAACTCTTTGATCGTTGTTTCCAAAAGGATTTCTCCTGCACAAACGCTGTTCAGAACATATCGTGCCGGTTCCACCTGGCAGTAGGCAAAAGAACGTCAAATGTTGCGGTACAGGGCGACCTGGGCTGGTATGTATCATTGCGCCACCAGTGGATATGTTACAAAACTATGGTGTAGACTGGCCAACATGGACAATTCACGACTGCACAAGCGAGTATTAATGTGAGGCTTTGCTAATAAAAACTCAAGGAACTGGTCACATTGCTGTATATCCCTTTTCAACAAAGTTGGTATTCATGATCTTTCTGAGCCTGTGACAACACCACCATGCAATAAGGTTAAAGACCGTTTGCATACGTCACTACTTGAGATCTTTAGTTGTAAGTGACAACAACGGCTATTGAGAAATGAGGCAGTTTGTGGAAACGGTCAGAATAAACTGCGTGTTTACAGAATCTTTAGGCATAATTTTGAACCAGAAACATTTGACTGTTTACCTCAAGCTCCCAAATATAGACGGGTTGTCGGCTATTTTAGGTGCAGAGTTGCCCCAAATCGCATTGAGACTGGGAGATACGGTAGAAATAGGATGCCATTACATGAACGTATTTGTTTCTTCTGTGGTGATAACGTGAAGGGCGAGTACCATGTGCTTTTTCTTTGTATGATGTACGAGGAAGACAGAAAACTACTCTTGGATATGCTTTATGACATAAAACGAGTATTTGCAGAATTGACCAAGTATAAGAAATTAAAGACTGCCTTTGGTAGCCAGAATGAAGCATCGATTAGGAATGTAGCCAAAACCCTATGTATTTGCCTGGAAAAAAGGAACCCTCTTAGTTACCAGCTTCATTATTTATTCATTTTTGCCTGTGTTCGTAGATTTTTTATTTTTAACTTTGAATTAGGCTAAACAGTCTCTCATAGCTCTTAATGGAGCGGCTGTTGACGATACTTATAATTTGTAATGCAGGTGAGACTATAATAAAAGATACTACTACTACATAGCGGAAGCTGTCTAGCCTCATCATAACTTTATTTCCCTTGTTTTATTTTCACACGCTCTACCAATATTATTAACAGAATAATGGCATGGCATAAGTGGTTTTATGCTCTTGTCGCGGTGTTGTTCATATCCACGTGCTGGCCAGTTCTGATACGAAAAAGAGTTCAAATAACTCTCAAAATTCAAGCTGTTTCGATATATTTACAAGTCTTATTCCTTTATTGCCGCGTTCGAAAAGGCGGATACAAAGTATTGTAAATTAACTTTATTGCTATTTTTTGTTTTTGTTTTTATAACAATTCTAGCTAAGATAAGAGGCTTCAAAGTGAGGTTTCTTTCACTTGTACATTAGCTTAGATTTTCGTCGGGCAGGATACTTTAATCGTTTTGATTTCATCCGACACTACACATTGTCCTTTGCATATTCGCCCGCACATCAACCCTTTTTTCACTACTTGTTGTCCTCGGGTTTTGTCCCTCAAAGTGAATTTTGCTATGGTTGGGCGTCGATACATATCGCTGTGGTGTATTGTAGCCTGTGCCTGACACGCATCAAGGTTTAGCCATAATTTTAATTGCTGAGTTACAACCAAAACAGACATTGGCATGAAAATTTTACGAAGCTACCATATGCGGACACTATCTCATACTGAACAAAAACGGATATGTGTCTCTTAGTTTGTAGTCTCTTAGACAGCAGAGTCAGACCAAAATATTACAAAGATGGGGATACCAGGATGCCAGTAAATGGGTAATTTTTTGCGACATATATGCAGAAAGCTATGATGAATATGTCAACATTTATTTACCGCCATGTTCTTGTTTTATCCATATATATAGGGAACCATAACGCTACAGCAAGAACAAATGCAGGTAATACACGCTTATGTTTTTGTGATATATTCTCACCAAATGCATTCTTTTTGCTACATCAAAATTTATAAAGGCATGTTTAGCTTTAATTTCATTTTCTGAGGGACACCTGCGTTTTTTGGATAAAATTTTAACTTGATACTACGGCAACTGTTTCCATGGTTTTTGTTAAGGGACAAAGATACATGCTCAAACGACGAACAAGCAAGGGGTATGCTCTACTTAGCATATAGTAAAATTACGCTAGTTGCACCAGCAGTACCCGAGTAAGAAAGAAATGTATCATTGACGAGTGTACCACTTTGAAAACTCGTTACAGTGACACAATCTGTTCCCTGCAAATGTGTCAGATACCTGAACATGTCAGATAAATGAGTCTAAAAAGAGAGAATTTCGACTCTAAGTCCCTGACAACTTGTGTCGCCAAAGCAATATGCCGGACATCTGGGTGTCATTATCATAATAAAGCTTGAATGTAGTATCTGTTTTCTTCGTGTGTCCTCACAGGCTGTAAATGCTATATTTGTCATCATTCTGGTACCCATAACGGAGAGTCTACTGTTTCCTTGCTTAGACAAACTTCGGGTGCCAAACAGGTAGGCCCTTAGTCAAGTAATGTATTTTTACCTTGTTGTGCAAAATTGGCCAAGTAGAAAAGCTTGTAACCTTTGTAAATGCTAGGTTAGCTAATTGATAATATGTACCAGGTGATGAACCTTCAGGACTCTTAATTTCTCATAAAAGTGTATATTTTCATGAGACAGTAATTTGCGTAAAGGGCCAGCGGTAGTGCATCCTTCCAATAGTAATAAAATCCTCTTTTTTTGTAAATGTAAAATTTCCACGATAAAAGCGAAGGACCAAAGACATTAAATGCATTTTTTAAACAAGTAGTAACATCAATGTTGCATTTGAACAAAACTACACCATTGATCTTGTCATGATGTACAATGGTACATAAAAAGCTTACTTTGTCTCTGAAGACCTCTCCAACGTCTGGGAGCAGGGATGTTCTTCGCCGCCACTGCTTTTATCATCACGGGCGTTGTTCAAATAGCCATAGATGTCAGTATAATCTTAAATTTTGTTGAATTAGATTGGTGATATTAAATACAGTGTTTTTGTTACTCGGCAGATTCATTTTCTCTCTCTCTCTCTCTCTCTCTCTCTCTCTCTCTCTCTCTCTCTCTCTCTCTCTCAAAATTCCATACTTGCAACTGTATTTTGTAAAAAGTGAACGTTTGATATGGCAATATAAATCCATATGATGCACAGCGTTGCCTCTAGATAGAACTAAAATATTCTTTTATTTACTGGTTATCGGATTTATGTGGTATTAATTTGCATTTAATCCATAGCGTAAGAAGTAGCACATATACACGATTGACTTCCCCACTCAATGCAAAATATAATTATCCGTGTCATATCTGTGGCATGACGAATCAGCTTTATATCCCGCTATACCATTCTTTGGCATAGAAATCTCAATTCCGCAACTACTCTTAGAGATTTTACATCGTACTTAAAAACACTTTATAACATCTAGATACATTAGCCATAAAACAACTGTTACATTGCTGGTCGTGATATATTCCAGAATACGCAGCCTGCACCGATCGAGGCTGGTTTGTCAAATGTTAAGTTTATCAACAGCGCCCCGTGTGATGTCACCATTCAAAGTACCATATACAATGGATCCATTGACGTTTACAAGGTAGGAATTTGCTACCAAGTTGGTTGTAATTCATTTTGGTGTTTTAGTCGGTGGATTTTTAGCCCTTTGGCTGTTTGTCACGAAAATACTCACAATAATCTGGATTATATTGAGAAACTTATGTGGCTGAGAGTGAGTTATGGTTTTTCTCTTGTTTTATGGGGTATTCATCGCCAAAAATGCCATAGGCGTACTTTCAGCGCCGGCATTGTTAGTCGCGTTTGTTTACGTTCGTCGTAATTATTTCTAGTCACGTATGACGCATAATGAAACCTCCCTCTCGCACATCTGATTTTGTCGATATATCGATGCACTACTTCACTAATGCTGGCGCATCAGAACTTAGTTGTAACAATGTTTTAGTTCATGTGATGTACAGTGAATTACTACTTTTGAATTTCCATCTAGAAAATGATGCATCACCCTCAAACATAGAATAATGTAATGATTCCATCTTCGCATTTTCCATGTAAATGCCTCCCATTCATGCAGCAGCTTTTATTATCTAAATTTGGCGATTCTAGGGAAACTACACGGTATGGGCCAATAGATTTCTCTACAAACTACGGCCAAAGCTCGTTGAGGAAACCTTCTAGCCCAGTGCATAATTGGTATTTTTCATGCTTGTCACAGTATTACACTACCTGATACAATGTCATGTTTGTCTTTTAGGTGCATTATATTGTCAAGTCACAACCGATTCAAACACTCAGCATTATTTCCAAAGTCTGTAGTTGTTTCACTGGCCTTAAATAGTCACTCTTATTTTGCCTCATCAGGCATAGCGTCAAAGACATATACTATAATTATTTAGGTCATTTGGCATGCCCTTAGTGCTTGGGGCTATACTTGCATCTGTACATGCCTAATACGAATATACTTAACAAACCCAAATCTGTAAGCCCGAGTACCGTTTGAACACTAACAAGTCCGTTATTCCAAGGGCGAAGCCATCTTCCGTACCATTCATTGAAAAGCTGCACGGTTCTAAATTATTATAACAAATTAATTTGTTTCATGAATTTCCAGGCGTCTACAAAGATGAACGTGTTAAGTGGAACTACTCGGGTGAAAGTTACACCAGGACCAGCATGCAATGCCACAGAAGCGTCTGCTGATGTGCCCCTGAACAGCACTTTGACATATTCAATCATTATAGCCAAGATACATGATCAAATCAAAATTCGAGAAGTAGGTATATAAAAAAAAGCTTGCGATCATAATGCTATGTCCAGAGAAGTGCATCCTTTCAGTTTGTAAATTCCCATCCATCAGTGAAAAGGTCGCGGAGTTGGTAACGATAATCTTCCATTACTATCCAATTTCACCAGGACAATGATAATACTCGTGTGGGACTATACAATAAGTACAGATGGGCTCACCAGGTGGCTCCCTGCGTTCATGTTGCAGTGCACATGAGGCACGTGCATATTCTTGCTGGGCAACCAAGAACGCCTACGATGTTTTGAAGTTCTAAGACGCATGGAAAAACTCAATGTCAAAAGGCATCCGTGTTAGCTGCGGTGCTCCTTTGTCCGTAGCATTCAACGAGTAGTGCCCGTATAAACCGACAGATCTCTGAATCAAACATCACAGATACATGTTGCGTTTGACAAACAGGCAGCTTGGATAAAATTATCTGCTTAAAATGACTTTTGTCATGTCCTTCAAACACGCAGTGGACTTCATGAAACTCTTTCAATGGCAACTGCGACTTATAAATCCAACTACTTAAAAAGAACTGCTCTGAATTAAAATAAAGTGCTAGATTCATGTTCCTTGTAAAAAGTCCAGTACCAGCATGCTTGTAGATACAAAGAATATAATTGTCCGGGTCAACAGCTTTTCCTTCGTGCTTTTGGGCGCAGTGTGTCAAGTCCCACCAAGAAAAGCAGTTGAATCGGTCCAAAATGTGACACTGAAGGTGTTAAGAAGGAGTGGTCATGTATTTAGAATAAGTATTCTCTATTCTGATTTATGTTAGTAACAACCTGGGTCTTCCATCAGAACGTCCATATCACGATGGTTGATTGTCTCCGTTGCCTAGCGACAGGCACAGATATTTTGGCGTGAGATAATCATGCATATCCAGTATTAATTTCCAGTGGAAAACATGCCCATGTACATCTGTTTTTTTTTTTTTTTTTTTTTTTTTTGACATGCCACGCGCAATTACTACAAAAAGTCCTCCCCTGGCTCATGTCTGGCAACAAAACAAAACCAACATCAATTTATTAAAAGAACAGTTCGCACACATGTCGATCATATTTCTGATCAGCGGATCTGAACGAATAAGTCAAAATGGAACAAGTGTGTTGAGTGGTGGACTCCATACACATGTACATTATGTATATCGTTTTCAGTCTGGGAAAACTGCAGCCTTATCTTTCGTTCATCTTGGGTGTTCTGGCACATTAAAGAATCAAAGATATTTATTTATTAACACATAGAGTAAACAATGGACTACATTGAAATGGTACTAAAATGTGTGATTGATAGTAAACTCAATCGTTAATTAAGAAAACATAATTTCCCCTGGAATTGGTTCAGCAACCATTTTATCCCACTTTTTGTAAATGTCATTTTTAATTCCACGAACCACAAAATGTGCTTCTGCATAAGGGAAAAATATGTTGGCATTATCGTTATAAGTAAGGGGAAAAAATTATTTCCAAAACGTTAGATCCTTAAAAGTGTTGGTCATTGACGACATGCGGTCTTAGCAGTATAGTTCGTGGACTCACATCCATTGAGCAAGGATGGGAAAATGTGGGAAGCGATCAAGAAAACGTAGATTTATATAGCTTCGCTTTGCAAACTAGTGTAAAGTACCACTTGCTCAATTTCCATCCCTTATCTGATCTTCTCTGCGAAACTGATGCTAGACTAAAGTGCATCTTTATTGCTAAAGTGATGTCAGATAATGAATAATATTCTTCAAAACACTCAGTGGTGCTAGTCTTGCTTAAAACTATTTCTTAGTTAATTCGTTATAAACCAAAACGGCTAATGAATGTTATGAAAAAAATAGTGATGGGCCAGTCATAGTGTCAAGCTAGAAACGAGCCAGGCCGCGAAGCAACCCTGGTGAGGCTTGAGTGAAGAAAGGGTCTCGTCGGGTTGACCGGGTTCCTGCCGTATCCGTTTGGCGGCGCTGCGATGCATGTGAAAAAACGCACATGTCCCAACACTTGGAAACAGCCGATCGAAACAAGCAGGTACACTTTCTTAACACGTGTTGCAGGAAGTGTACGGAAGGGCAAGGTAGTGTCGCGGGACCGTGAACTGCGCTGGCAGCTGCGGCACGCGTTTCGGTCTGCTGTTGCCCAGTGTTGGGACATGTGTGTTTTTTTCACATTCACCGCAGCGCCGCCGAACGGATGCGGCCGGAGCCCGGTCAATACGACAAGACCCTTTCTTCAGTCGATGCTCGCCAGTGCCGATTCGCAGCCTGGCTCGACGCTATGACCGCTCCATCGTTTATTTTCATAATATCCATTAGCTGTTCCCTTTTACATCGAATTCAAATAAGAAAGGGCCTCTAGAAAGAATACAGTGCTACAAGCCCAGCGAAGGATTCAAAGAAAACGATTTTTTAGATCTGTGCACTATTATTTCTCAGAAAGTAGACGCTTTACTTATAAAAGTAAAGATACGCTACAATATGTACAATTGTACGAAGTTCACACTTGTAAACAAAAAATGAGGCCCAGCACCGAGCCGATAGCATGGCAAAAAACCTCATAGATAAGGACTATGAATCATTTTGGAAAAGTGTTTCTGTGACAAATAATAAAAAACTGCCGCTGTCTTACACTGTAGGCGGCTCGTCTGGCTGTCAGAACATAGCCAATATGTGGGCTGGCCATTTTGAAAAACTTTTGAACTCGATAGAGGGCACAAACTTTAAGGATGAGGTTAATCAAAAGCTAACAGCTGTATCTTTTGAAAACAATATGCATGTTTCGCCATGTGAAATTTCAGACATTGTCAAGCAGTTGTCTAATGGTAAGGCTGCTGGGCCAGATGGTCTAACGTCGGAGAACCTTAAATTTGCTGGGAACAACCTATATATACTCCTGTCTCTACTATTTGGTGCTATGCTTGTACATGTTCATATACCTCCGTGTCTTACTAGAGTAACACTGGTACCACGCATTAAAAACAGAGCGGGTGACATGACTGATAAAGACAATTACAGACCTATCGCTCTGGCCACCGTATTATCAAAAGTAATGGAACGCATAATACTTTACAGATGTGAGAAATGCCTATATACGTCCGAACATCAGTTCGGCTTCAAGAAAAGTCTGGGAACTGATCTCTGCATAAACACAATGGAGAAAGCTATACACCATTATTTGACTTGTAACACACCTGTATTTGCGTGTTTTCTAGATGCCAGGAAAGCTTTTGATCGCATCAATCACTGGACATTGTTACATAAATTACTAGATTGAGGCGTCCCTATCTTTATTGCTATAATTCTCAAGACCTGGTTTCAAACTCAGAAATACTACATATTATGGGATGCAGCTTCCTTTGATTACTTTAGGGTAACAAATGGCGTTCGTTAGAGTGGGATTATCTCACAGGCGCTCGTAAAATTCAGTCAGTCAAGCTTCCGTGCTAATATACGCGGTGGGGGGGGGAGTAGTGGATTAAGAGGGTGGACCTGGAACATCTGTGCGTTCAATAACCCACATAGGGCCATATCTGCAATAAAATAATGTGTATTCATCTGTGCAGTCAATTATTTGTGCTAATAAGGTGGTGGCGGATGGGCCTAAAACCACAACGTCGTCACGTGGAGCTCTTATATAAAAAGGTATGAAACGAAGCTCACATCTGGACCACCACCCCGCTTCACGTTTGGCATGATTTCTCCGTTTCTGAACACACCGACAAGCTGTAACTCACCAGTTTATTCCAAAACTATTTTCTAAAGGTATATCACGCAGATAATCCATTGAAATCCGCATATATCCACAGCAACAGGCCTATAATTGTCGAAAATGTCACACAAAATCCATTTCGGGCAAAAAGTCCGACATTTCAACGCCAAATTCAAACGGGTATCTCATCCTGAATCGAGTTCGTTCCGTGACATTAGCCGCATGACAACTGTTCCAAATGGTCAATCAGACCATATTCTTTGATCCACAAGCGTTTTCATCCTGTGTTCATTTCCACAAATCGTGAAACCCGACCAAACTTGATTCCGTCAGTACCTCTCCCATTCATCCAAGTTGTTTTGCTGCCATAGTTTTGACCGGACACAGACTGGCAGCCCAGCTGCTCTCTGATTGGCTGAAAGTCGGTGTAACCAATCAGAGAACAGCTCGGCTACCAGTCTGTGTCCTGGCAAAAGTATGGCCGCTAAAACACTTCGATGCATTCGAGAAGCACTGGCGGAATCAAGTTTGGTCAGGTTTCATGGTTTGTGGAAATGAAAACAGGATTAAAACGCCAATGGATCAAAGAATACGGTTGGATCGACGGTTGAGAAGTGTTGTCATACGGCTAATGCCACGGAACGAACTCGATTCAGGATGGGATACCCGTTTGAATTTGGCGCTGGAATGTCGGACTTTTTGCCCGAAATGGATTTTGTGTGACATTTTCGACAATTACAGGCCTGTTGCTGTGGATATATGCGGATTTCAATGAATTATCTGTGTGATATACCTGTAGAAAATAGTTTTGGAATAAACTGGTGAGTTACAGCTTGTCGGCGTGTTCAGGAACGGAGAAATCATGCCAAACGTGAAGCGGGGTGGTGGTCCAGATGTGAGCTTCGTTTCATACCTTTCTATATAGGAGCTCCATGTGACAACGTTGTGGTTTTAGGCCCATCCGCCACCATCTTATTAGCACAAATAATTGACTGCACAGATGAATACACAATATTTTATTGCAGATATGGCCCTATGTGGGTTATTGAACGCACAGATGTTCCAGGTCCATCCGCTTAATCCACTACCCCCCCCCCCCCACTGCGTATATTAGCACGGAAGCTTGACTGACTGAACGTTACGAGCGCCTGTGGATTATCTCCCCTCTGTTGTTCAATTTATACGTAGATGATCGTAATTTAAAACTTGCAAATAGTGGTGTTGGCTGCGACATTGCTGGTATGCCCATGGATAATATGAGTTATGCTGAAGATATGGTGCTGCTTAGCCCATCTGCCAAAGGGCTGAGAACCCTTATTTCCATATGTGAATCCTTTGCTTCTGATCATGATATCCTCTATAACACTGTTAAAACAGAATGTATGTTGTTTCAAAGACATTTTTCTCACATGTTGATTAGTAAATCATAAATCGAAGTTTATATTGGACTTTTAATCCATGTGGTAATATTTCTGATATCCAGATATTTCGCCGGTGATGTCCCCAGCTTTCTCAATGGAAGTAAAGGTTTTATTTGAACGTTAGACTGGTCAGTTAGGCCTTGCACGTAATTATATGTAATTTTTGACGTCATTTACGTAGACACGAAAGTAAACAACATATTTGAGTGCCATCGTATGGGGAGTTCAAGCGAAAAATTGTACATAGCTTCATGAAGAGAATTAATCACTGTGATAATATCCTCATTGCCCAACTAGTCCACAACGATAACCGATGGTTCTCAATCTTCTGGCGCAAGTGGCATAAGACTGTTTTTATAAATATGTAAATGTGTAGGTTTGTAACTTTTATATGATTTTTTTAATGTGTATTTAAAATTGTAACTTTTATTTGATCTTTTAGCTTATGTATCTTTTATTTGTCACACATCTCGTGGGACTTCTGCCTTTTCGTTTTTAGTTCCTTTTAGTTCTTTGTTATATTTGTAACTGTATACGTTTCCATATGGACCTTGAGTTCAAAATAAAGGCTACTTACTTAATACTTACTTATTTAATTGCGCTCACAATGTTATATTATTGTTGTCTTCTGTTGTATTGCTTAATCCTATTTTGTCCAGGGTGTTATTTGAACGGACCATGTGTGCCTCGTTGTCTGGAGATGCTCCAGGTTTTCAGCTATTATATAATAGGAGTTGGAATATACAATTTGTAGGAACATCTTGTTGCTATATATGTGTAATCAAAATATGGTCTGAGATGAGAGTATATTGTTGGCTATTTAACTTCGACAAAAATGCAATGAGGAGCCAATTAACTTTATTCCATGACCTAACTGTCATTTATGTGAGTGAATTGACATGTCAGTACGTTTTATGTGTTTCCTTTTCTTGTTGCTTCGTTTCTTATTAAAGCACATTTTTGGCGATTTATTCTATTCCATTTCGTGTTTTAGTTTTATCAAAATGAAACAAGCCGGCCGGGCAAATCGAGGGCAATGGTCAGGTAAATTAACAAAATTACTTATTACTTGTTATTATATATGATGTGGATTCAATGTATTGGGCTAACCACGTACAATTTGGTGGCTTTTTGTTTAGCAGTTACTAGGAACATACATAGAATAACAGTCACTAACAAAAAGATGACTAACGAGGGACATATAACACCTAGCCGCGTAGTTCCGTTGGTAACAATGTTCAGGTAAAAATCCGTATCTATTTAAATTGTTTCATTCTTATTGTCCAGTTGGATATGCAACATGTATCCACGCTTCTCCTAGCATCAGACACCAAGGGTTAATGGTAACCATTCCAATTAAACAGGTCTTGCACAAGACTAAAAAAAAATCCATTTAAACAATGTTATAGGCTGTAACATTTGCTCACTGAGCTCTATGATTGTAAGTGCCTATTTACTGATCACGTGTTGCTGAAGCATAGAATAGTCATGCATGTAGCTCCCCTGCGTCATTTGAATGCTGTGTAACATTGTTCTATGGAGACCTTTCCCTTTGCATATTAAGCGGGTACGTAACACACAGCAAATCATTGAAACTTATGAACAAATGAGAGGGAAGGTATCAAGAAAGGCCAAAACGAGAAGATAGGACACAACAAAAATTTGGGTTTGCTTTATACACTAGTTAAATAAAAGTCTTCAAACAGTGTTATGGATACTAATACCAATCATCTACAACATGCCATACACCACAAAATACGAACGTAGGTGAAAAGCATGGTATTGCTGACAAAGGTTTCTCATAAATCCAAATTTCACAGCTATCTAGCTATCATACTTGGCATATCTCTGTCCGCCTTGTGTAATGGTCCAATGTTATTTATGCGCATGCACGGATTTTCTTCTTTCAGGGTTGTCAATACTCTGCCTCAGTTAATCAGTTTTCGAATCCATGGTGCAGACGGCCAGGATGGAAAAGATCTTCCAAATATTACCAGTTTTCAGGCATCCTCTTACGTGTCCTTAAAACAAGGGAGGTAACTATCCTTCTGTCTCTATAGTAATGTTAAATCCCTCGAAATATCTCAACATTAACTTTAAAACTTTCCTTCTGCCTCTACAGTAATTTCAAAATTTGTCCTACCTCCACGAAAGTTTTCAGCTTACGCTCTGCATATGAAGTAACTTATGTACGCACTGCGCATTTCTCAGTTTGGGTCCACTTGTATAGTAAGCCAAATAACGAGCCCTATCTCTAAGGAAGTTTCCCACGTACGTTGTGCTTCTACAGTACCCTTGTAACTGTCGTATTGCCTCAATAGTAGCGATGCAACTTTTTGTCTACCTCTTCGGTAACCTTAAACTTTTTGGTCTGCATCTACAGTAACTTGGAACCATTCGTGCTGCCGGCAATTTAGCGTTGCTCAATGATGTAGCTCATTTTTGTAGGACTTCATAACTGGCAATGCATCGGGGAATTAAAGGTGGCGTCAACGAAACAATCAACTGGCTTTACGAGTGATCAAATACTAGCAATAAACATTGATGAACCCTTTTATTATGCTTTTGCACGTGTCCAAAAATATTATTACCGCAACAGTTATTGATTAAAAATCCAGTAAACGCACGAAACAATGATAATTAAAATGTTGCACTGAATATGGCATGCATATATGTCCCATTGCTCTAAAGTTACAATTACGATGTCACGGGCTTTTGGAATATGATTCGCTGACATAGTTTTTGTTAAGAATTAGTGTAGTCTAAAATTAATTAATTTATATCACTCCACTCCTCTCAGACATTAAACCCTAGGTAAAAAACCTGAATAGGTTTTAATGACTGATAGGAGTGGGGTGATATAAATTAATTATGTACAGGTCATAATAGTTTTGTAGTTTAATTCATATTGATATACATATATTCCATTTAGATACAATCTTATGGTGGGTCTAAATGGAAGTTACACTAAACAAGAAGACTTGGTACCTGACACAGGTTCCGTCAGAACTATTGCGATTCAAGCGGATACTAATGGCCGGGTACCGTATTGTCATTTTAGTGATTCGCGTTGCTTTTGACATTCTAACGAGCCCCATGGTACGAAACGATAATTTTTATTCGAATCAATGTACGACGAAGAAGAACGCTTTAATTCTTGTAACGGCTTTGTGGATTTAGCAATTATGATATTACTGATAAATCGTAAATCGTGATTCAATATTAATCGTCATTTTTTATTTACATTCAAATTGCACATAATGAACAGTCATAATTGAAAAATAGTCGTGCTTTTTAATGTAAAATATCTCGAAGCAGGCTTAGAATATTAACAACTCAAATTACTAAAATGGTGAAAACGTGTAATCATCCCAAACACTAATGCTTACAAAATAGTAATAGCTATATTTGTAATCATTAATGGCATGAAAAATCTGCTGATGCGAGTGATTAAAATCTCAAGGTGTTTTATGTCTGCGATATAACAACGGCTCTTTAATAGAATTATCATATATTCCCCCTGTTTGTCAGTGTATCTGTGTATGAGACCTCAGTAAACTCAATTTTGACGAGCCTCCTAATTTTCAAAACATCTTCATTTTGTTGTTGTTGTTGTTGTTGTTGTTGTTGTTGTTGTTGTTGTTGTTGTTGTTGTTGTTTACATGCTGCAGTGTCTGAAGGATAATATACATGTTGTACATTAACTGCATGCTAAAATAAGACGCCATCTCTTTTCAGATAACGTTGAGACATCACACGGATATATCCGCTAACGAGATTCATATGATGATGCAGCTTCCGCAATATTTTGTTATGACATTCGGGGAGTGTCTGTTTTCAATTACTGGGCTCTCATTTTCATACTCTCAGGTAAAGTGTTAATCTATTCTTCTCGTGTAGTTAAAAACTTATTTGAGGAGGTTATGCAAACTTTCAGATTTAAATTGCAAAAATGAAACAGAATAAAGCCGAGCAATAATATTGCGGTACCAGTAGATGTTCTGCATTCCATCGGACGTTGATACAAAACAAGAGCCACTTCGAGTTTTGTTTACAAAATACCTTATATATAAATTGGCGACTCAGTAGGAAGACATAAAACTATCGAAGAAAACACCATGCTATTCTAAACAGACTAAGTCTAAGTAGTTATTGATGTTCGTAAGGATGTAAGAGTTGTTTTCTTAGACGTACGCAAAGCTTTTGGTAAAGTGTTACATTCTGGTTTCCTCCACAAACGTTAAAAGAGTGGAATATCCGACGAATTATTAGCCTGGTTTTGCCATTTTCTGTCTGATAGACAACAGCATGCGGTCACCAAGGACCAAGTTCTAATTGGGGCACTTCAAATGCAGTGATACCTCAGGGCTCTATCCTCGGTCCCCTATTATTGTTATATATATATATATTTTAATAATGACATCGTCCAAATTGTTACGTCTAATATTTAGTTATTTGCTGATGATACTTCACTTTACCTCACTATGGACCATCGTCAACTGGCATCTGACACCCTTAATACGGACTTACCATCACTTGAAGACTGGTCCAGATAGTGGTTTAATTTATTTAGTGCTGTCAAAACCATAGTATAATTGTCTCGCGCAAAATGCTTCTATCACTACATTATTCTCTTCTATTTTAAATGACCAGCTCCAGGATGTATCTTATCATAAACATCTAGGTTTAACCCTCAAAAACGATCTAACAGGGTCCCAATATATCAGTGAGATCGTTGTAAAGGCCAACTACCTAGTAAATATACTTAAGCTAATATACTTGATTGCTTGCAAACTCGTTTGGACACAATATCCCTCGAAACTATCTAAATATCCTCAATACGCTCATTAGTTGGGCATGATAGCCCGATATGGGATGGTTGTACACAGGCAAATGCTGACAAGCTGGAAGCAATTCAGACGGCTGCAGCCTGCGTAGTCACTGGTGCGATGAAAGGGGCTTTTACTGCTAAACTTTATGATGAAACTGGGCGGAAAACACTTCCAGAACGTCGGATAAAGGCTAAATTATTTTTTGTGTACAAAATTGTTCATAATTTGGCTGCTTCTTTTTTGCTGAAACTCCACCCACAGCAGCAAATCATTACATCTGTCACCGACCAGACATCTATCCTTTTCTGGCAAGAACGTTGTTATTTGACAAATCTTCTTTGTTTCCCTTCTACTGCCCGTTTGTGGAATCAGCTGCCATTTGAAATCCGTAGTGCTGCTTCACCTGCTCTATTTAAGTGAAAAATAACATTCACTCCTAAGTATCCTGTCCAATATGTACAACTGCTGTATTTCGGTAAGAGATACCCTGTCATTAAACATACGAGGCTGCGCTTGGGCTGCAGCCTTCTGAATTATTACTTGTTTAAAATTGGTGCAGCTGATTCGCCTTTGTGTGGTTGTGGTACATGTACTGAAGATACCTTTTACTACTTTTTCACATCCCTTTGTACCAAAACCTGAGGGTTTGTTTAAGCAGTCAAATTATTCTGTTTGCACAAGTCACGAGTGCAACAATCCTCTATGGTAAAAAGGCCTGCTCTCTCAATAGTAATTACATTATTTTTGCAGCTGTACATGAATTCTTTTAGAAAACTGACAGATTGGAAGCTGTTTTTAGTTGGTTTGATATAGTTTTCATTCGTGATTATTATATGCACCAGCCCCATTATCTGGCCTAGTTCTGTTTTGTGCCTCGTTTGAATTTGTGGTGTTGTCAGTTTCGTTCTGTCTGCATGCTGTTGTAATTGTATTTTTTCATCCAGAACCACTTCCCCGGTAGTCATTAACCTATTTCGTAGTCAAAACTCTCTACACCCCATAAGCTAACCTGTCACTGTTAATGTTTCCACAAGAGAGGTTAATATAGGCCTCCGTTGTTCTCGGATCGCATTCTTCGGAATAAAATATGTTTAGATGAACCGACTAAATCATTTGTTTCTGTCTTTGTATACAAACTCGTGAGAAAATAATTTCGCAGGGATGCAAACACATGTCCCCCGTTTTATCTTAACTACTAATGTAACATACCTGCATTCTAAAAATCTAATACCAGGTTTACAAAAGTCACTAAGCTAAAGATTTTTGTACGCCATTAAGCAACCAAAAAGCAAGCAACTCCTTTTTGTAGTATTTGATAATAAATAAACATAATCTGAATACGTACAAAAATTGGAGCATGATGGTACAAACCTCTTGTAACTGAACAGGACACATGTCTGTCAAAACAGCTTTTCATTTGGTCGTATTAGTGATACTTGGTTTTTTATTGTCCAGGCCCCAGCTTCAATGAAGACAGTGGTTCAGGCGGCCTGGTTACTAACCAGCGCCTTTGGTAACGTCCTGGTGGTTCTCGTGGTGGAGGGTATACGGATGTCCAGCCAGGTGGGTAAAGCTGAAAGGTTGTGCGTGGTCTAAATATCACGCAGTCAGATTTTCTTATCATTGGACGATGTCAAAAAAAAAAACAAACAAACAAAAACAAAAAACAAACCCCCCTCCCAAAAAAAAAAAAACTAAAAACAAACAAATAAACAAACAAAAACAAAAGAATCCCCCCCAAAAGGAGATAAAAATCCACACAGATCCATACATCTGCCACCATCCGCCCATCGCTGTGTATTCATGCACTAATATCTAGGGACCCCTTTATATTTATTGTACAAACTTCCTATTGACAATATTGGTATCTCATCGCTATTATTAAGGAGCAATGGCAAGCTTCATAGTACATGTGTACTTTGCACATAAGGCTAAAAGTATTCAATACTTAATTTACATTCTACTGTGCCATTTTCCTGCTTTTGGTCGTCCACGATTACGGCCGCTGACCATTCTTATTCTCATAACTGTGGATGAAAGCTCATGTGTCGTATTCACAGCTAGACCGATGTGTTAATAGTAGTGTCGCTGCCTTCCCGTGCTATTTCCAAATTCTCTACAAATATGAAGCGTAAACAATGAATTTGTGCTCTTGTGAATATTTGTTATATTTTTAATCCCTTACCTCATGAATTACCGGGTAATACCGTAAGAGCACCCTCCCTTTGGATGTATGGGGCGAAGGCTCAACTCAAGCAAAACAAAAAACAAAAAAACGGTTGATATGGGGCATGATACCTTGAAATCTGCCGTCTGCAGTTATCATTCAAATTATTGTTCATTAATGTTGAAAATACGCAAATACCCAAGCAGACGACTTTTGACAACCACCCGGTTTAGACCGGTTTAAGGGAAATAGGTAAATGGTGCATGTTTAGACATTTTTTATCCATTATTTTCAGGCTTTGGAGTTTTTCGTCTTTGCTATCTTGATGTACGTGACGATGGTTTTATTTGGAGCTATGTCCATGCGATACAAATATGTGGATAACAAGCCAACCATTACCGTCGTCGAGAATGGGATAGACAACAAATCGTTCATTGACTCCTGTGAACATAATGACATCGAGTTACGACAAGAAGTGTATGCCAACCCTGGAACAATCTGCGAAAAACGACCTGCCTACCACGCAACCGACTTATAAAGATGTCTCATAAAAACTTACAGCATGCATGCCACTGAAGACAACCCAGAGTATTACACCATGCTGTGCACCACCAAAATGGTTACAACACATCACGTCGTAAAACTATAGGCGCATTACATTGTCTGAAAAGTGTTCAGTTAAAAAGATTACAGTTTTTAATGACGGCATGGACTCTTGTTTTGCCAACAGATACATGTTGACGAATAAGCCCCGGTTTGAACCCATGCCAAGTTTCCCATGACATAAACTTTCAAATTTGACTATGTAATTAATTTAAGCAGCGCATTCATGAACAAACCTGCTGTAAATCAAAGGCTCAATTTGGAAAGTAATATGTTTCTGCTAATCCAAAATATCTATGTGTATACTGCTAGACTGAGATCGTAGTTTACATGTTTTCAAAATTTTTAACGACGTGCCCTTCCTTTAATTAAAATTGACCAATTTTACAGAATGGAATTCAACTATATGCTAAACAACTACCATTCACTATTTTACATTACCATAGATAGAAGTTATCGATACAGAATTAAATTAATTGATATTTAGCATATGTTTTAGCAGATCTGCGTTATTTCTTTTTCTATTATTCATTAATTAGGTCTTATATTACATAATTGGGAAGCACATAAAGTGTGTATATTATTGCGTTATTTTACTTTACAGCCGTATTCTCTATCTAAACTGAGGGTCTATAGTCCTATGCTTATTTCAGCCGTCATGGTTTCATGATGTGTAATTTAAGATCGTGGTCCCTCGTGTGTAAATGTTTAATTTCTGTGCCGCATTTGACCCACCAGCAGTCACAAGCAAATCCTGTGCACCAAGCTGGGTGGAAACCGCAGGGGCCTTACTTGATCTGTCCGCATTTGAAATATATGTGTGAGTGCTATCAAAAATTATTTGGTTTACTATCTTTGTACACTTAGGATTTCCAAAGATAAGAGTTTGTAGCGTCAAAGGAGCCTATAGTGTGTTTTTTTGGTGCAATAAATTCCGCTCAATCGTATATTTGATCCACTCAAAGAAGTAATGAAACGAATTTCTTACCTGGGCACCACAAGCGCAAGCAGGAGAATTTGGTGTATCAATGGTATGCATATCATAGCTCAACTGGCTGCAGCCCATCGGTATAATTTTTGCATGGAAAATGTTGGCTTTCCTGTTACCAATTAAAAACAAACAAAAAAACTCACCAGCCTTCGGTTCCCCTGTATCCAATTCACTTAAGAAAGTATCCGTATCTCTAGGATTTCGAACACTCAATGGGAGAAACTTCCAATGGCGAATCGTTGCAGGAATAAAGGAAATATCATATGCATTAGTTTTTGTACGGACCTGGGTTTATATTCTATCTCTCTTCCACGTTATATGCATTTCTGTTCGAGACATTATCTGCAATCAAATCGTGTAAATATGCAGGTGTATTATCATTTATCCGTGTATAAAGAAGCACGAGTAAGTGTTTTTTCTATCGCTCAGACAGAGTCTCCCATCCAGTTTCATTGTACAGGGATGCATGCCTTGTTCGATAAGAGGCCCGGAATCCAGTTGAGTATCTTCTATACGATAAGCATCAAACTTTGTGCAGCCCCTCCACCCACCCACCCCATGCACACAACATCACCATATTCTAAATTAGGCTTAATGCTGGTAAAGTATATTTCTTCTGATGTGCATCTGCAGAGCTTATGTTGCAAACATTTCATTACTCCAATTAATTTCCTAGCTTTGCAGATATCATAATTAATGTGAGGCGACCATGACGAATGGACACTCAAAATATGACCTAAATGTTCAGGTTGCCGTACATTTTGAAGTGTAGCACCTTAAAGTGGGACATAGGGGTGTTGTGGTGGCCGTCGCTTCTTACTAATAATCATTGATTCAACTTTGGAGCTGTTCGACGTAAAGAGCCATTGCTTAGACTATTTTCAATCTGGTTAAGGTCATCATTCATGGTGACAGCTGACCCATTGGGAACGTCCATAGTGATGTAAAAAGCTAGATCATCGGCATTCAGTCTTATGTTAGGGGTTACAATGTCGACTATATCATTAACATAAATAACAATTAAGAGAAGCCCAAGAACTGAGCCCTGTGTGACCTCGCTTCAATTTATCCCCAATTTGACAACTCTCCATGCGTCATCAGCCCCCGTTGACAATTGTGCAGGTAACTATTAAGCCAATCAAGTAGAGCTCCACAGATACCCAACTTTCTTAATTTGTCTACTAAGGCAAGATGATACACCTTGACAAACACCCTGGTGAGGCCACAAAAGCAACTCTTACTTCTTTATGTCGATAGCTTTCGCAAACGCATTAAACAGGAAAATAAGCTGGCTGGTAGTGCCAGCCCAAGGCACAAAACTAGATTGTTAATAAGTTAAAACAAAATTTTCATGCAGAAAATTTAATACCTGCTTGAAAACAACACGCTCAAAAACTTTTGCCACACAACATAATAAGGATATTGGTCGAAAGCTACTACAGAAACTGGCATCACCACCTTTTGGGATCTGGGGGACATTTGCCTTTTTCCAGTCGGAAGGGACATACTTTTGCTGAGGAATGATTTATATAGTTTTGTAAGAAAAGGACTAATTGACGTAGCAGCCTCTTATGTAAGACTTGGCTAACACCGTCATGACCACCTGTCTTGCTGATATAAAGGGAAGCAAGTATAAAATAAACTTTGTCATCATTAACAGATACATTTTGCAGTGTGTTCTCATTATCAAAAATAAGCATTGTGGATGATTCCTGGAAAGAAGTGTCATCAACCCGACTGTTTCAACAAAAAGAGTTCATAACCTCAGCTTTTGACTTCTTGCCAGATAGACCAACGTTATCAAACAATGAAATATTA
Organism: Hermodice carunculata; assembly: GCA_964020975.1. Taxonomy (NCBI): domain Eukaryota; kingdom Metazoa; phylum Annelida; class Polychaeta; order Eunicida; family Amphinomidae; genus Hermodice; species Hermodice carunculata. Next base: position 545,027 of record CAXHWN010000986.1, on the reverse strand, counting down.
TTTACAACTTGCTTTCAGTTAAAATAATTAACTGTCTTCCTCTATATAGCTAGCCATTCCCTTTTTGGGCGGTAAATCGGATCAAACTGGCGTTTAAAGTAATCTTCTTCAGCAGCTTTCAAGTCACTAATGTATGCATTTTTTATATTGTCGAAAATAGCTCGAAAGATTAGTTTGACTCGAAATTTTATAATTCGTTGTTTTTTGTGAATTCTATTGACCTTTCGTTTGATAGCATAAAGACTACTCGTGTGCCAATGTGCATCATCCCGCCTTACAGTAATACGTTCTATTTGGTATACACCGTCTAGCAATGTTCAGAGCAGTGCCGGTTCGTAACTTACACATTTCATCAATGCCGTCCGTGTCGAAGCAGGGGTCCCAAATAACAACGTTCAATGTGTCCCTGAATCCGTCGAAATCTGCGTTAGAATCAAGCAAAATAAACCTTTCAAAAATCCTCTCCTTTATGCCTAAATGGTGAATGCTCACAGAACGAATATGTCTATAACATCAATAAGATGAAAATAGTACGGATTTACGAAAAACAACAGTCAAGAAAAAATATTCAGTCAGAATTCTTATATCACTAGCTCGGTAGGCCATGACAGAAGATCATTGTTATCAAAATATGAATCTTCTAGAATCAGAAATGAATGTTTGAACAGCACCAAACTCTTTGAAGACTCTTAATACATGGGACCCTTTTTGAAGAAAACCAATTACACAGCAAGATAGCTAAAGCATATATTTTTGGGATGATGTGGTCATGAACTAGATTGGCGCAAAGATCACGCTTGTCCCGGCCTAATTGTTAAGCAAGCACAGTGATAATGAAATGGGCGGGCTTAATGCTGTTTGTGTTTATTCTCTTCCAAAACAAATGGCACAACTGTAAAAATGGTGTGGTTTGGTTACTAACAATATTATCCAAAGAAGATCGCCACATTTTTGGGACATATTATTTAGTTTATGAAATATCGCATTGCAAAGTTGAAAAATCTACCTTTTCAAAGGAAGACACGCACTTCTTTTAAACTTTGCACTGTAAGACAAGATTTAAATTGAGATAAGGTGGAAGACTTTTGAATGTCGTCAGGAAGATCGGCCCAGTGTTCTATAGCAGAAAGAACGAATGAGTTACCAACACGTATAGATATCAACGTAATTTGGCTTAAGCTGCGTCGATTTCTTAACTGGACGGTGGCCAGATCATCATTATTTGAAACACAATCTAAGAGACGAGCGGGAGTTAGACCATTAATGATTTTTAAAGACAAGATCACTTTGAAATGTTCGCGTTTTTTTCTAAAGTCGTCCTACTTATTTCATTAAGCAAACGATACCGTGGGGTAAGTTTGAGAGCCCCTAAACAAATACGACTTGTCTCATACTGAACAGACTCGCTGGAATCTGAAAGGGACTATGAGCAAAAATAATCACTGTATTGGGAGATAACCTAAATTAAAATCTATAGAGGAGAGATAGACGTGTTCTCGCTTTTTTTTAAACAATTCTAGTTATATGGGTATCCCACTTTAGATTGCCAGAAAGTGTGATGCCCAGATGAGTATAACATAATTACCAAGCAGCAGGGGCGGGTGGTCTGGCTTGTTATGCTTGGTGGAAAAATAAAACAGATACGAATTTAATAGCATTTAAAGTAATTTTCAATTGTAAGATACCCACAAGGTCCGTATTTGGTCGTCCTGCACAGACAACAGGATCGTAAATTATCTCCAGAATGCTGGTGTCATCAGCAATGAATTTGATGTCGCACACAATATTATCAGTTATGTCCTTAATATAAACTAAGAAAAGAAGAGGCCCCAGGATAGAACTCCAACCTTCGAGTATCCCAGCCTCTGCAGCTAGAAATGAATTAACGACAAAATTTAATAAGGGACACTCAATCCCAAGTTGTCTCAATTTGAAAAGAAGACCTTTATTGACATCAAAAAAAAAAGACCATCCTGGCTTCTTCTTCTTCTTCTTCTTTTTTTTTTTTATTCCAGGCCATTATAAATGTGAACAATTGTGAGAAGATGGTTTTAGTGGAGTCATTTGGCCTAAACCCTGAGTTTTTAGACATCAGTAATATATGACACAAGAAGTACGCATAAAGAACATTGATTAACAAGCGTTCAAAACTTTTCAGATGCAGCGTTCTTTAGGATGAGATTTCCTACACCATCAGGTCCAGTCATAGAGCTAGACTTATCGAAAGTAAAACTCTTTGGACATTGTTTTCATGAATTTGGAATCCACTTGGCCTCGCGTCGGTTCAATGTGAAAAGTCAGGCAGAGTCATGGGCAAGCCTTTACTGTGAAGTTTACACTGATTAATAAAGTAAATATTAAAATTTCACATTTTTAGCGTTACTAGGTATTGTATAGTCATCTTCAGTAAGGGCAGGTATAGATCGAGGGCGCCTGGAACAGAGAAAACTCTTACTCAGGTTTTATCAGCTCTTTAATTAATCTCATTAGAATCCAATTTACAATTCCACCAGTTAAAATTATAGTTTTTGGATTACACTCAAGATCAGTAGTAATAGAGTGATCAAGATCACTAAGAAGCAAATCTTTCTCAGAAGCATCCTACCGTAGGGGTGATAATAAACAGTACAAAAAAGGAAATTTGAGTAAGGAGTTCAATCCATGAACATTCACTGTTGATAGACTCAAAATCCAGACGGTAGGTACAAGGTAAACTGTCTCTTACGTAGATCACCATCCTTCCAGCAGGTGCCGCTGTTCCTTCTTTTCGCATGGGTGTGCCAAAACCTTCCAGGCACATGTGTTCACTAGGATAACAAAAATCGAGCTTTGGACAAGGTAATACTATATATATATATATATATATATATATATATATATATATATATATATATATATATATATATATATTTCAGAAACGGCTAACTCATATAATTCATCACGTTTAACGTATCTTTTAATGCTGCAAACGTTGGCATGACAAATTCCCAATTGATTTATGGTGAGACTACCATAGGGCTCAGATTTTGCGTACAATTACAGCTACATGTTTCAAATTACAACATGACTTAAAGAGAGAAAAAAAAGTTAACAAAGCCAGAAAGATAAACGCATGTACTACATGGTCCAGACTGACAGTAGCAGATAAAATTGTTTGGACCAGGAATTTAAGAGAATCATGGACGCCAATGGCAGCTCTATATTGTTTTATACTTATATCCATAGATATAACAAAAATTATTCATAATCAGTAAGGAATCTGCAAAAAGAAAAGCATTAAAACACTTCACTGGAAGACTACACAATGCAAGCATTTCTATGGTCATCAAATGTAGGCCTAAATATGTTGCTAAGCTAGAAAACATTGGAACCAAGAACGCGGCGTATCCGACAGACGAGCAAACTTTGCATCTTGCCGACAAGTAAACTTTGTGACGAAATATAGGTTGTAGCAGCGTGTCTCTCAATAAGTAGACCCAACTAATAGAAATAACTGATGTAAGGCAGCAAGCCAGTAGAACTCTCTTATGATTTGTGAATGTACAACACTTAAAAGAACAAAGTATAAAACACGAAGTGGACAGAAACTATATATAGACACTTAAAGAAAAAAGAACACGTTCAAATACTATGTGTACATAAACTGGACAAAGCATTCGAAAAAAGATTCAACCAAGAATCTTAACCAGGAGGCTAAAGAATAAATGCAGTGACAATAATTATTTTTATTAAAACAGAATGAAGATGAACATAAATAATTGTACTAGAACCCAATTTCGAAGAAAAATTAAATTACACTGTCACGTGTGCACATAAACCCACCAATACGTTACAAAATAATCGATGGTAAATAATACACCACATAATTATACAGTTACCATCACAATGGAGAATAATACGTATTGTTCAAATGGTAGATACCCCGGGGTAGATATTACGGTTGTAAGCAGTTAGAGTCACAACTTCAAGAAATAGTTACAGTGTACTACGAAATCATCCAGTGGGAACAGGGGGTAAGTGTAAAGGTAGCGCATGCACAACATATACAGCAGGGGTATTCCTTTATAGTGATGTTACAGAACATATTTACACAATGAGTTTCCCTTTGTAATGCTGTTGCGCATCATGTACAACACGAGTTTTCCATTATAATGATGTTGCGTCGTTTATTAACTGTAGATAAACGTTGCATGGCCGTATAAATCATAGCGTGTTCGCATAAAATAAATTCCTGGATGACAGACCGGTCATCAAGAACAGTGCTAAACGGTGGAAAAAAAGAGAATAAAGAAAAAGTGATGTCAGTGACATAAACTATGTAGGCTTAAATGTAAGTCAACAATGCGTTTACAGTCCAGTAAGACCCCATCAAGGCCTACTTGAATAAAAAAAGAGAGATGAACGACGTACAGTACAGTGTCCACAGGACGGTGATCAGTAACATATCTATATAAGTCGGAAGCTTCAAATATCTGAACCACCGCTCCACCCCACTACTGCCCAAAACACCATTTTTTACGAACAACCTTCCATCTTTGGTGTAACAGGCCTTTTTTTCCTGATCGTCTGCGGGCACGAGCTTTGAACCCATATTGAGACCTTTTCTTGATCAAGTCCTCAGACATGAAGATATCCCTGTTTGCACCCGAATTCAAATACATGCTTTGTCTGGCACGGTAGGAGATAAATTTAACGGTGATGGATGGCCCTGGGAGGTCGGGTTGTCTCTGTTAGGCTTACTAACCCGATGTGAACGGTCGATATCATTAAGAGTGATGTTAGCTCCCACTTTTTCCACATATCTCAATACCAAGACAATAGTCTCTTCGTTCGGGGACCCATTGCCCGTAGACAAGATGCGTAAACTATTGCGCCTACTTTATTATTCAGCAGTATCTTGGGGACATTCTAACTGCCTAAATTTAGCTTTGAGAGTGTCAATTTCGGATTCAAAGACCTTGTTGCGAGTTAGGTATGTTGATTGTATGGTTTTCACTTTGGAACCAATAGCAGCGTCCACTTTGGCGTCTATTTTAGCAATAAGAGCGTCAACAACAGTGTTTATTTTCTTGTCAAGACCCGAGCCAATCATATTATCCAATGCTTCCACAACTCTCTTATCACTTAGAATGGACAATAATTCCCCTGAAGCCTCTTTTCTAGCTTTGGTAGGAGGGGAAAGACTAGTAGCGGTTGGAGATTCCCGGGGACGTTTTAAGAAACAATGTTTATCGGTCACCATTATCATTATGCGTAGATTTTAGCGTTTGTTGTTTCCTTGCTGATCCTCGGCCATTTTTACAGTGGTGGGTGTTTTGAACAAAGAAGAACATGAAACGCACTCAGTATCAGGTCATCCACCAACCAAGGCAGTCCAGATATGCCTTCTTGAGGATCAAGAGTACAATAAATATTCGAATGGAATAAATCATATCATCAGTAGTCTCTGCGTGTGTTTTTGTGGCAGAAAAAAAGAAGAGGTGTCTGTGAAGGTAATTTCCCACCCACGGTAACTTATGCGCCATCCATGTAAACTTGGTGGCCTGCATACAATACTAAGTAGTACTTTGTTGTTATTGTCACGTACCTGGACTCACATAGTTCGAGCCCCAGAATTTTAACACGCAGGGCACACGAGACATATATTACAAGTCCACCTCTGATCCCACTGGCTCTATCTACTCACGGAAATAATTTAGGAAAATGCTTATGTGGCTGGCTATGCTTTCGGGAAAAAGGTGAAAAATAGAGCAAAATTTATTTAACGCGGAATTCTTTACCTGTATACTCAATAGTGACTAGTACTGCATTACCTTAATGCTCAATAATCACCGACAATAACTGAAAACAGCAGGGCAATTTGGTGTACAAAATCTGTCAGCAGACATATCACAGTCAGCACACCACAGCCATGCATAAAACTGTCCTGTACAGCATGTGCGTGGTTACTAGAAAAAATATTGAATGTTAGTGGATGAATCTGTTGTGCTGGTATAGCAGGCAACTACCATTGGGCAGGTCGCAGTTACGAAAAAACAAACAAACAAACAAACACACACACACAAACACACCCACAGAGTCAATACTTGGTTGCCTTTCAATCAGCAGATATGACACTATGTATCTAATGACCCTTCAAGAGAAAGTTTTTGGACACTTGTCTGAGGAATCTCAACCCTCTTTATCTGCGAATCCAAGGCAAGCCCCCGAACTGCCCTTGACACATGTTCCTGAGAACATACCAGGAATAGCCAGTTGGTGGGAGAAGTGCAGCATATCACCGTAACTACGTAGTTATACACGACCGAGTAATGAAGAATGAATGTTTATATGGGATGCACTGCACGATTTATGAGAAAACACAACATTTGTCAAAGAAAAAGTAGTAAAGTAAAACCTATAAGTACAAAAAAATGTTGCCGGCTAAATAAATTTCATTTTAAACTGAGGCTAAGGAGTATACAATACAATGCTATTGTGAAAAAAATATCTGTACACAATCTGACAGAATTGGAGCATAAAACATAGAAAATACATGTAACCTCTGTACAGCAGTACATAAGAGGTAGCCGGGCGCTTGGGAGATATGAGACATTGGCGAAAACATTGTCATTTTCGCTGGTAAATGAAGCATAGTGAACTCAGCCAGTTACAACCGACCCCAAGCGCTGGCCCCTTCGTATCCGACAAAACGCTTTGGAGCAGCGCCTCTGGTCCGGGTTGCTTTTCAGGTACAAACACATCGGGAAACAGAGTAAAAAGTCTCATGTTTAACCAAAATTCAAAGCTGGGTTGCGATATATATCCACTTTTCTCTCTGACGTAAGTACAGGCGTGAGCATGCACAAACAATGTTATGATCCACATGATGTTTGGGTATCATGGTAGCAAGCCATATAGTGTATATGTTTAAAAAATATTTTGAGCATCGGGAATTTAAAATAGTCAGAGAGAGTCACAGCCCTTAAATTCCTATGAATATTATCATGCTTTAAGTCTCATTAGAGTACACTAATATTGATCACAGCTGGGTTTGTATAATGACTATAATGAAACGTTTGCGTTGAGGTGTCATAATGCATCAGGCGGTTGGAACCGAGTTCAAACAATGATAGTGACCTTTAATACGATATCATGCACTGAAGACCAGAGGTGCAAAACCAGGACATGTCTGGCCATGCAACAAGGGAATTATATGTGATTTCATATTGCGAAAATCGGGAATGCACAATCAGAGAGAATCACTACCTATGCATCCCTGTAAAATATTTATGAATCTATTCACATGAAATATTATATAATGGATATTAGAAAAAGTTTGGTTGAGCTGTAATAATTAGTAGAACAGTTCTGGCAGCAAAGTGAAAAAACAGTACAGACTTTTTTTTCTGTATGGACTTTGAGTCCAAATATTCAATTTTGTCAGGTTACAAAATTTGTGTGTGAACTTCCAGTTCTCAAGTTTGTGTACACTATAGTCCAGTCTATCCATAATGTGACAGACCCTGCTCACTGTTAATCATGTAACCTTGGCACCGCCTTGGCCATTGGCTTTAATCTTGATCCTCCCATTGTAAGTCCAGGTATCCAAGATTCGACCCGACCTCATCATCCTAAAGTATAGGCATCTAGCTTTGTATGCAAGCATAGATCGATATTTTGTCAAATCCTCCGTAATAGGCATGTCAGTCCCCTTCAAATGACGCTTGACCTGAACAGCCCTGGCCCTGACCCTGTAGCCTGAAAGCCTGGCGACAATTGGGCATGCTCGATTTAGCCTTTTGCGATTGACGTAGTGGCTACGTTGGATCTCATCAAGTCGCAGCTGTACACCAACAAGTTTATCGTGGCCCAATTTAAGAACCATTTGACCTGTATCATTTTAGTCGGTTTCTGTTGAAGATAGGCGATAGAATAGAAAGTTCATCCTCCGACCATTCTGCTCCAGGTCATCGTGACCAAGACGTAGTGATTCAATGAAAGATTCAAACTCTTTAAACCCATTCTGCACAGAAGCTAACTGGGCTGTTAACTTTGTCACCTCATTTTTGTCAACAGTACTCGTGTCCTTCACTATATCTTTCACCGATTGGTCAATACGAAGTACGCATATTAAATTCACGCCACAACTGCATGCGTGGTTGTCTTAGTAACTCTGTCTCCCCTGGCGTGATACGGGCCGCTGTCTGTGTGGGCAAGCGGGATATTAGCAATATGTTGGAAATAAAGAGTACTTTGTGCAGTCAGATGGAAAGTTATTCTTGAAAACAATTAAAAAATTACTGAATGAGTATGAATTCGGTATTTGTAAGCTTAAATTTATGTAATAGACAATAATTTTGTGAGAAAGAGATATCTAGCCCATGTGTCCTCCATGATCGACAGGAGTCAACCCCGTGCTTTGTGCCGGGAAATTAACATGCATTTCTCCAATTTCTAATTTAACAAAATGCCACAGCATTCTTTTCCAGACACTTCATTCACCTTTTCATTTATAATGCCATCAAGTACTTTTGCTGAAGCTTGAAAGAGTGGTGGCAAAAACAAAGCAACACAGTCTATCTTCAAGGAACTCTGTTATAGGGACTGAGACCTGTGACTTTGCCATGCGTGAGGATTGCTGCCTCCATTAATTTTTCGAATCTAGTATTTCCTTGAAACTTTTATCATTATCATCCTCTGTGATCAGACCGCTGTTTCTATTGCTCACTGCTACAACATCCGCCTTCACTGTCGGGATATTAAGAACTGTCTCTAAGGACTCTCTTATGACTTCCGACAGCTGAGACATGACAATGGCAAAGGCTAACTCATTGATCTTTACAGCCAAATTACACGTGCATGCGTGGCAGAAACAGCCAAAAGAGATAAAGATATATAGAGATCTCATTATGTATGGTAGCTTAATCCAAATGTGAAAATATATAGTTTATATGACCTAAAATGAGAAGTTTAGTTTACATAAGGACATATTTGGAAGAAAGTGTTTTCTGTGAAAAACTTATATTTTCAAAACAAAGATAGAAAGCCAGTCCCAAAATTACCCTGTGTTATAATTCATATTTTGAGTGACCCTTTGCAAGGCATTGTCATTTGTTGACCCTTTGTATGACAGAGCAATTTCCTTATTGACCATTTGTATTGCAATGCCATTTACATAGTGACTATTTGTATGATAGGGCCGTTTTCTTACTGACCATTTGCACAATAGTGCCGCTTTCTACTTGACCCTTAACATGATAGTGCGAATTTATTGACATTTTGCATGATAGAGACATATTCCATTAGACGACTAGACTTGCAAGCTGTTTCCCCCGCCGTACAGCAGTTGATGGAAAGGAATGTAACAAGTACAGAACCGTAAAGAAATAGCCCCCCCCCCTTTTTTTTGGGGGGGGGGGTGATCTTTGTTTTGATTCGGCACATATAATTGCTTGCAAAGAGTCAATCTTTTTTTTTTGGGGGGGGGGCTTTTTTTTAATATTGTAAACATTTTTTTTCAAAATTCGCTGGCCTGCCTAAGTGGGCAAATGATGAATCGGCATGGATCTGCGCTTATTGATTAATAAATTACTTAACTAATTCATTTATTTATTTATATTTTTATTTGTTGGTTGGTTGGTTGGCTGGTTGGCTGGTTGGTTTATTTATTTATTTATTTATTTACTCATTTATTTCTTTATTTATTCATTCGTTTATTCGTAGTGATTGAAAGTTTTACTCTCTTTTTCTTGGTTATCTGTGTGTGACGGTGGATTTTATCATAGTCATGGGCTATACCCTTTTGGAGCATCTCCAACCTTAATACTCTATCCAACGGTTACACTGGGTTGTCACATGGTCTCCTTGTATCCTCTTAGAGTGGTGTGTATTAAATAGAAACATCTTCATCGGGGTACCACATTACGGGAAAAAATATATTCTGACTGATTCAAGCCATTGCCTAAATGGACACACGCTGGGCACTGATGTCACTCTGTTGCGGGCGTTATCAGTTAGCACACTGTGCCAGTTGAAACATAGGAAGAACTAAAGCCAAACCGATTTCTTATATGTGTATGGGAGCTATGGAAGTTATCAGAAGCTGATCCTTACCAGGTACACAGCAGGAAATAAATCAAAGTGCCGATTTTCAGCTTTTACAATTTAACATGGCAAAAGTAATTTCACACCTTTTAAAAGTCAAAGAAAACACCAGAGGGTCTTATAATTTGATTACAGAATAAAATGATCACAATATGATAGATTCAGGTAAGTAAATGCATTTTTCTTGACCTCCGATAGTATAGCTAAGTCATTAGGAGAATTGTGCTTGCTGATCCAACCAGAGGCGGGCTATCTTGTGCCAAGACAGATACTTAAATAGCGATATGGCATGGTGCAAGATGTTGTTCAAACTTGGTGCACATATCACTCATATCACACACACACACCTTCCCAGTTTTACCCCAAAGCAGACTTCACCAAATCATATTCATGTGTTTCCAAATAGAGCCCCCTTCCCCAATTTGGTAAAAAAAATCTAGATTTGGAAAGCAATTCCGGAGTAAAATATTTCCCAATGGCTCTCCTTTGAGAGAAATCGGAATCATTTGTCCCAGAGGAAAATTTACGATTATACAGTATGTCAAAAAGGCAATTAATCATTCACATTGGACTACGTCACTTGCTGGTGGAAAAACAGTCCATTTATCTTCAAAGTGGATGTAGCTCATAGGTTCACAAGACCAGCACAAAATGTTTAGAATGAGCTTACTTATCAGACTAAAAAGAATTTGAAAAGCAAGCTGCAAAAAATCGTATGCTTTTAAGAAATTACTTCCATTTGAAAGTTTAGCCCATAAACCCATTTTTGGCAGCCATCTTGGATTGAGAAATTGAAAGCTAGGCTCTCATTTCAAATTGATATTATTTCTCTAAGATTAAACGAATTCACATGAACAACATCCACTCTTTTAGTTGCATCATATAGGGGGCATATCTTAATGGGGCAATTCAAAACTTGCCTGATATTTGACGCAAATAATTTTTCGACCCAGATTTTTGTCAATCAGTTATATGCCAAATATTTTTTTAAGATTATACTCAGACTTCATCGTTTTCAAATAAAATGGCTATTTTGGAAATATGGTTCAATATCTGGGTGTGGGTGAAAATTAGCATAGAATTCTGTTACTAATGAAAAAAAAATTGGTTGCTCCCGTCATTCCGTTCCATTTCGGTCCATTCCGCCCAGGGAAGTACTCTGCCTGGATGCTTAACACCCCACTGGAACTGCTAAATATTCTTTTCTTTTTTGTTTTTTGTTTTTTTTTGCATAACAATCTTTTGACGTGCTCTACAGTCTGTTATTAGAAAGCAAAAGTGTAAAAACACCAGTTCATATGAGTCGAATCAAGTCCAGAGTAAAATGTACATAATCTGGCAATTACTCTAGACTTGTGTGGTCACCATTATAGCTTGTCTTTCCAGAGTTGAATCTCAGATTCCAGACTTGGATTTAAATAACCTGCTGGTGCCAGTTTGTCAAACATGTTTCATTGCACCAGTTTTTCTTTAATGTTAGTTAAATATGGGCATGCACATTGTATGTACATGTGCATTAAATGGTCAATCTATGGTTGTTAATTTGTTACAAATACAAACACATGTGCATGTATCCCAAATTGGTACTTAGTGTGCCCCAAATAAATAGTAGGTTCACCTGCTAAATATAGGACCACTTTTCCTCAGTCACGAGAGTGTGCGTATAAGACCGGTTTCACTGTATACATGTATATGTACATGTGTATATATATATATATATATATATATATATATATATATGTGTGTGTGTGTGTGTGTGTGTGTGTGTGTGTGTGTGTGTGTGTGTGTCAGTGTGTGCTTCTTCATGGCGGATTGGAAAAGCAGCACAGATTTATGCTTATTTCTCTCGAGTGATTGTAAATGACAGAACACAACACCGTGTGCCAGATTGAATGAACGTGTCTCTGTACAAAAGAGTACTAAGATAGCACAGACAAGGAGCCGCTACTCAGAGACACATGTACGGGTAATGGCTCCAAAACATGTTCTGAGTAGTTACCCGCTGAAGACCCTTTAATTTATTTGGGCCAGTACGGCCTATGTCAAAATTCTACAGAAGAACGTCACAAAAGTACTTCCGTATGTATACAGATTAGACAGGGACAGGTTAAATTGCAGAGTGTAGAGAATTGGGACGATGGAAAAGGATTATGATGACCAGGAAGTGATTTTTGACAAAAAGGCACTAAAGCAAAAGTGAGAATTTACAATATCAGGAGCAAACCAGCAAATTAGCAACATAATACAACATCCACTACAACAGCTAGCCAGAGTACAATAGACACTTCCATCCCCCATACATACGTACATATATATATATATATATATATATATATATATATATATATATATATATATATATGTATATATATATATATATATATATGTGTGTGTATGTGTGTGCGTGTGTGCGTGTGTGTGTGTGTGTGTGTGTGTTACAGAAACAAAGATCCGTACAGCAGCATGTGAAGTAATGCCCTAGTGGGCGCTTCAATCATACCTCTTCAGGAAGTGCATGCATAATATATTATGCGTTTACCGCCATTATGAAGTGCTTGCTTACACAAGCGGCAGTCGGACTGCCGACAAAAAGCAAGCTGACTTTGTTAATATTGCATAGATTATCACAACTAACATCGAAAAGACCAGAAGTGATAATATCATGAGCCCATGTCAACAGTTTGTGCCTAGCTCTGTGGCATAGTAGACTCTGCAACATGAAATAATAGAGTTTCACACTGAAAAAAAAAAGCAAATTGAAGAATGCGACCACTTTGGCATCCTAAATACAGATGTGCATCATAGGACTAAGGAATATTCTTGATCGGTTTAGCGAGATATTTCTTTTATTCTGGAACTTAGCTTTAGATTGTCAAGCCCGAAAGAATAGTGCTGACGTTTGTTTAAAAAAAAAAAGTAGACAGGAACTATTCGTGTGTGGTGACAAACTATTTATTCCCTTATCCGTTTTTGTTTTGTTCTTGTTTGTTTGTTGTTTGTTTGTTTGTTTGTTTTTCTTTTTTGTTTTTGTCTTTTTTTTGGGGGGGAGGGATTCTCTTCCTGATATGTTGCCTCTGGCCACAGTTTATACGTTGTCTTATTGGAACCTTCTGGTGTTGTATGCATTCGTGAGAGACACACCTCAACATGTTGCCATACTACTGCTACAAGCGATCATGTACATCCACGTCCGCAGACATAGCTCTCCATTAAGCAGACGAGCGATTTTCGGTGCACCTCATCAAGATGAAGAATATAACTGTTTGATTGTTTGTTTGTTTTCGTTTTTATTTTTTTATTTTTTTCTATTATTATTATTGAGTATTTTCATCTAAGGCCATATTTATAGAGACTAGAGGAGAGGCAAATCGGGGTTGGGGATTCATGTTCATGTGACCACGGGCCGGGGGGGGGGGGGGGGATTAGACACACTACCATTGAAACAATCCTTGCATGATTACGAGAACAAAGTGCAGCAGAGACTGACCTCTGGTGGCCTGGGCAACTAACTACATGTATAGTCAGTAAAGTGCACGCATTCGTGAATCCCATTCCAACACATTATTTCAGGTACCATCAGCTCATGAAATGCCTGGTTAGTTAATATCACCGGCTATACGTATGCCTTGCGCACTTTGAATTATCATCTCCTCTGTCAAATCTTAAAAAGAATTTAGAAAGTCTCTGGCTTGGCAGTCTCCAAAAAGTACCAACTAGATGCATTCGTTGGTAGTGGTTTTAATGACCAGAACTTTCACATTTCACATGCAAAAAGTTCCATCCTTCTTTGCCGACCAGCCGGTCAGACATACAGACATCTGCAACACCACGAAATCTATTGTCATCTTGCCTAAAGGGAGCCTAAAAAACATCAAGATGTCTGTATGTCCACACTGCTGGCAAAGTTATCAAACGTATTTTTGTTCAGGTAGTTTACGTCTGCCACAATATGGATACGTAGCGACTGGAGTTCGTCAACCTCATTAACTGGAGTTCCTCAAACTTATTTTTGACTGTCATGCTTTCAATCTTTCTTTCAAAGCCATGCATATTTAATTTATAGTCGTTCAGGTTTGTTAGAATACTTGCAATGTATTGAAATTGCTTCAATCTACGGGTTCCTAATCTTTTCAGCAATGAAAGTTTCAAAGGCCGTTAACTTTGATGATGCGCAGGAGACAGAGAACTGCTTTAAATTTGGTCATAAACTTACGTAATATTGCAATGTAAACTTTAAATTGGTGTTTTAATATTTCAACGCCAACTGTAACTTAGGTCGAACTTATTTAGACCCCACTATTCTAAATCATGATCAGGATGTCAGGGTTCATATTCATTGGTGAAAAAACTTTTTTTCAAGCACCAGTATCTGTTTCGTTCCAATGAATATAATGGTCCGGGTCAACAGTTTTCGCTGGAGCTCTTTGGGTGCGATGTGCCCGAAGCTAGCCGAGAAAAAGCTTTTGACCTCAGTCCACACCTCTGCACTGAAAGAATTATTGGAAACAGATGGTCCAATGTATACCGAAGCCATGTGCTTTAACAACTTTGTTATGTGCATGGAGACAGATATGCCAGTGAGTACCCGTGGTGTCCAGCAAGTGTTTTGCTCGATGCCGATTTTTGCATCATGTACCCCAGTCAGGAGATAAGATTGGCATGAAGATAAACCATTCTTAGGACTCCGCTACGAAAACCTATCGAGGCCACCCCTGTATGAGCATGCAGCTTGAGAGCATGCATGTTATCTATTAATGATAGCGATTGAATTAAGGGGCAACAAATATGAAATATTGGGATAGGGTTACTATCTTTTTGTCTTTTTCCCCCATTTCACATGTAGACTTGGGGTGAGGGGTTGGAAACAGTTGGAAGGATGTCTTATATGGTTGATGAAATTGTGCTTTGTTACCTTAGGAAGGGTTCTGCTACTTGGCAGACTGAGCATAGGGGACAGAAAGGACATTAGAAAAAAAAATGTCCTTGGAAGATATTGATATTTGTTTGAAGGCTGGACTGGGAAAATGAAATTTGCTATTTTCAACGGTTTCTCTCTCTCTCTCTCTCTCTATCTCTCTCTTCTCTCTCTCTCTCTCTCTCCTCTCTCCTCTCTCTCTCTCTCTCTCTCTCTCTCTCTCTCTCTCTCTCTCTCTCTCTCTCTCTCCTCTCTCTCTCTCTCTCTCTCATCTCTCTCTCTCTCTCTCTCTCTCTCTCTCATCTCTCTCTCTCTCTCTCTCTCTCTCTCTCCCCCCCCTGGATGTAAACATGATATATTTTCTTTCTTGTCCCCGTTTCTTCGTTCTTTCGTTAAGCACCTATCGGTTTTTGTTTTTGTGTTATTTATTTTGACCCGGAGTGACCTTGAAATGTAAAAATGACGTGTAAGCTTAAATCTGGGTAGCAATGGGTCAAAAGGCTAAAAGATTACCGTTGGGCAGTAATGGGAAAGCATCGATGGACTTCATTTTGATCTTGTTAGTGTTCCTTCGGTAACCCCGAAAGATCAATCCGACATATTGTCTTATGTCGTAATAACGATGGGTCCTAGACGAGTAATTACTATTAAACATCGATGGAAAAGTAACAATCCATCTTTGGTATTTTTTTCAATTTGACTTCGAGCGACTTTGCAAAGGTCAAACTGGCATAGTACCTGACAAACTTGGTAGTTATTGATCCTAAGACCATAAAAAATAGCAATACATACTGGGTCTATAGATTAACATTGTGGGCAGAACAATTAATTCAACTTTACATTCTCGCAAAGTCTGAGCTTCATGCACTTTAAACGAGGTAACACGTTATTGTGAATTCGTTGAATTTTACAAGGCCTATTTCATACATTTACCTTTGATGGGCAGCAAGATAATGTTAAAGATGTGTCAATGTACCTCAGTCCACGGTGTAGGGAAAAAGGGTCCCAGCTGTTGCAATATTTTTGCCGTGTGATATATTTATTCAGGGTCCCCAGCTGAGTTTGGCATAACATCTTTGCCAGTATATGTGGGTCAGATCCACAAATAGTCAACACATGGTGTGAACATTTATTCGCTATTTTTTTTCCAATTGCTAGATGTACTTTGGTAAGAACACATATTTATATGTATTATACAAATGCAAATACCAATCAGCAATACTTTTCTTTTGAGATACAATTAAAGATATATGCTAGAAGCGATTTTTACAGCCCGACGAACGAAACTCGTTTATTGGCTGGGTTGAAAGTATTTTTCCTCTGTCAGATTTTTAAAAATTAGAATATAAGCTGACCTAGAGTAGTCGTACATAAAGCTTACACCACACAAAACATTCCCTCTGTATTTGCCCTTTCGTTATCAATGTCAATGCACAAATTCCGTTTCGTCGCGTTGTCACATTCATTTAGTTATTCCTCAGAAAACATAATGGCCCTTGTAAAATTTAAAGTGTCTAAGTTACCAAATTTTGAACACTCCTTTCATTTTAACAACGAGCGGGACTTGCATGAGTACCGGTAAGTGAATTCCTTGTTAAGAGTGACGGAATTTTCATAGCATATTTGTGCATATCAGGCGCAACACTGAGATGGGCCAATGTTGTTATTTCCTTTCAGTTGCCCAAACAATCATTCTTTAGGTCACTGCAGGCTCGGAGTAAGCTGCTCATTTCTTACTTTAGCGTTTTATCATGAGAGAATCTCTACAGTTCTTATAGCGGTCAAATTGTCGTAAGTGTTCTCTGCGCGCTCTTGATAACAGTGTGCTTGTACTGCTTGGCAGGCCCTGTGTTCAATAAATACAGTTACCACAGGGATACAGATCATCATGTATTATGCTGCAACCATAACTAAGAATAATTTAGGTTGGCTCTGTAATAAAAAAAAACCCTTGTTCCTTATAACCACATGAATACTTCTTCACTTCAGAAATGCACATGCTTTAACAACAACAACAACAACAACAACAACAACAACAAAAAAAAAAAAAAGCTGATGCTTTAGGGTTTCATTATTGTAGGTTCTTTTCACAAATAATATCCCTCTTGGTTAGATTTTTTTAAATAAGGTTACTTTTTTTGTTTATTTTTAATAAAGTAACTTAAAAAAAGCATTTGCGATTGTGATTGTGGCCTCATACCAGCTTACATGTATGTTACTCTCAGGCCATATTTGACTGGAGTGGCTTGTGAGTCGGCAGAATTTCAAGCATATTTCTCTGCAATATGTGCCTGTCTGATCAACACAGTTCCCAGTACCGATCAACTAATCTGGCCAGGCCAGCCTGTAATCATTTATGATTATACGTCATCATTACTGCCATATCCAATCATGAGTGGTAAATTTTTAAAAGGCAATTCAATTCACTAATTATCCATTTCCTGTCCTGGCTAATATATAGCTAGCCGATTGAGAGATTGTCGTTTTGCTGTGATTGCAGCGAACAGCATGTGAGGAGGCCAAAACTATGGCCTCAGCGTAAAAAAAATAAATAAATAGAAAAAAAATATAAAAAGAATGAGAAAAGAACACTAAAAAAGAAGATTTGCTTCAAAGCAATTCTGTCTGTGTGCCTTCAAAAGTTGTTAATATTAAACGCTTCTCTTTTTCCTTCGGTGCTTCACATTACATTAAGATTATGGCTGGTTTCAGAGTCCAAATGACCTTGATCATTGACCTTTACAGGTCACATGTATATTGCACAGTGTTACAGTACCATTGAAATTTAAGCCCAACTTGAACCAAATCGGAAGAAAATTTACGAAGTTATGGCAAGATGAAACTTTAAAAGGGCCAAACGATCTTGACCTTTGCCTTTTTGATGTTACATGTTCTTAAAAAATGTGCAGTGTTGCAATACCTACAATTTGAGTACATGATTAGAATTGGATGGAAATTGGCCAAGTTATGTCTGGATGAAACTTCCAAAGGTCCAAATGACCTTGACCTTTGACCTTTAGAGGTCACATGTAAGTTTCCAAAATGTGCAGTGTTACAATAGCTACAGTTTGAGCACAACATGATCAATATTGGAGAAAAATTGACCAAGTTATGGAAAGATGAAAGCCACCCTCTAAAGTGGCATTTGACCTTGAGATGACCTCTACCTGAAGTGAATCTTGACCTCACAAAGGACATTTAGGCCTGAAATTGACCTTTGACCTTGACATGACCTCATACATTGACATGACCTTGACATTTGAGATGACCTTTGCCTCGCTATGATAGAACTCCTATACACTACGAACCACATCTACTCTAGTATATAAGATATTGTAGATTTAAAACTTTAATAAGCCCTCATTTGCATAATTTTGGAAAGCATGACTTCTCATTATAAAAAAGCGGGACTTCATCTGTAGAAGTATAAGTGTGTCAAGTTTGGAGTTCCTGCGTGTAATACTTTTCAAATGAAATGTCGGACAAATTTGCCTCTAAAGAAAGAAAGAAAGAAAGAAAGAAAGAAAGAAAGAAAAAGAAAGAAAGACAATGTCTGTTGGCACACAGACATAATGAACGGCCCTTAGCCCGCTCAGCAGTTACGTCCTATCGATATGGTGAACTTATTATCCACAGCATTAGATGGCCCAGAAACATCTACACTGGCCATAGGTTGTTACTGTGTCAGTTATACTTATATACATGTACTACTGCTCTTGTGCCACAAATAAGTTATCTGAAAATATCATGCAACACCTAGCAATAATGTTGGTCCTGTCGCTTTGTGCGCCCCCTATTGTTATTCTGGCTATACGCTTGCATTTAAAACTCAAAGTATATTAACTAAATTTGTGTGCAACAGAATGCCATAAATCTGAGCTTATATAATTCAGTCCAAATTGTTCATTCTATCATTACCATTAGATTGTTTGTTTCTTGTATATATATATATATATATATATATATATATATATATATATATATATATATATATATATATATATATATATATATATATATATATATATATAATACCTATACGCAGAGGAAGAGAGTTAGTGAGGTAGCCTAAAAGATAAAATAGATCAATACTTTTATTATCTGTCCCATTTTTCTGTTCATGTTTCTTGTTTTTGGTCCCACAAGCAGCGATTTACATTGCTGAATATGTATACAGATATACTATTATTTTTTGTTTACATACACTTCTATATTCGGTGACATCAATCGGGCACGTGATTATGTTAGCCGCCAGAAGAAAGCTTTGAAGATATGAGGTGCTCACACAGATTATTTGTAATATGTTAGGAACGTGTAATTGGGGATAGCCACGGTCAAGCTGTCGTACTTTGATATAGCGGTGCTCTGGAGATCTGAATATCAGACAGCATAAAATATTAATAATTTCATAAACTTAAAGAGGGAGACACCTCCGATTACCACACATTACACCTGTAACCTACCTTGTCAACAACACTGCTTACTTAACGACATATAAACTAAGTCTTCTGATGTGGCAGGTAACCGTTATATTAACGTTACCATTGGACCAAACATTAATAACGCATCGAATTTTTAAAAGAATCGGTTAGTTTGTGAAACCTTTAAACTGAGGAAATTTTGGCAGCTTGTGCTCATAATGCCACAGCATATGGCTCTCTGGGATATAACCATTCATGCAAGAGTGGTGTTTAAAGGGCAAAACACCATTGTTTCAGTCATGGAAGGCACCTCACTGATTAGGCACGCTTTACTGCCTAAAAAAGTCTAAACCTATTGGTATAAGTTCAATATCTTATGAAATCTTTCATACTTATTTTAGAGGCCATTTTGCTTCCATATTTCCACTTGTTCAGCTCAAATATCCATGTTCTTTTACCATGTAAACCTTTCTCTGTGGCAAGTGCCTATGTTAAAACTATACAGTCAAGTAGTCTTACCGCACCAAAGGGGCTTTCTCTAAGCATTGGAGGTGAGAAACTTACTGGGCACAGTGGTCCACCTGTCGGGGAAAGTCTTGATATAAATCACATGCATATTAACATTCCGCCAGAATCGCTGACCCCAAGCCTGTCGCTGGGCTACTGTGACATATGCATGACATACCGAAGTTACTACCAATATTTACTCCAAATCGATAATGATTACTCAAAGATAAAGCTCAGTGATATTTACGAATGTGGCTTTCTAAACGGCCTATGTTTTACGGCTGCCTTTTTTTTTTTTTTTTTTTTTTTTTTTTTTTTTCTTGTTTTTGTTTTTGGTTTTTTTTTTTTTTTGGTTTCTTTTTTTTTTGTTTTTATTTTTTTTATTTATTTTTTTGGGGGGGTGTTTTGGGTTTTTTTTGTCTTTTTTGTTTTGTTTTTTTGTTTTTTTGTTTTTGTTTTTGTTTTTTTCTTTTGTTTTTCTTTTTTTATTGTTTTGTGTGTGTGTATGTGTGTGTGTGTGTTTGGTTTTTTTAGGTGGATGTTTGGTCTGTTTGTTTGTGTATGTGTGTGTTTTTTTTTTTTTTTTTTTTTTTTTTTTTTTTTTTTTTTCGTTTTTTTTTATTATAGCACATTTGCATTTTTGATAAAGGGAGCTATTCACACATACGGGTATTTTCTTATTGATATTGACCAAAACGTCGTCTACGTAACTGTGAATGTTCCTTATTGACTCTCAAGTTTTATTGGAATATGATTACTATGGTAGCTACATACTACACACGCCAGTCTTAGTACACCTTGAACTCTCGCAAATATCACATTTCAACATTTACATTACTTGCTGGTGTTGCCAATATGTAACTCACATTTACATGATAATCACAGTTCTCTGATACCATGATTTGTTTTGTTTTCCCCCACATCTGGCCAGTATTGCAAATTTTCCACATGGCGAAAGCTCTATCCATACTTTCATATACCATATATTCCCAGTGGGCATTTAATTTTGAAACTTACACCCTGGTTCTGTTGAAACTACCGGTGGTTTATTGTTCAACCATTCCAGTTAAGCCAGTGCTTTATCCTCTGTATTTGCGATTATTGCGCATTTGACGCATTCTCCTCACTTTTAGCTGAGCTGACTTGTCAATTTATATTTTTCAATTTATCTCCAAAACCGTCATCAAGATCCACCGTGCCCTTGGTATTTCGTCATTCTTACTGAATATTCAAAATTTGGATTCATTGTCAGAGTACGTGTATGGGTTCCTATTTTCACGTTGATGGGAAAGTATCTATTTATCTTATTTATTTTATTTTATCTGTTTGTTTGTTATCAATTTTAATATTAAGTACCTTCAGTGATCAAACTGATCCATTGGCTTATGTGTTGGTAATGGCGGATCCAAAGCATGTGGTTACCATTGAAAATTGAAGGAAAGGTGCGTTTCATTTTTTTTCTTTTGTGTGTGTGTGTGTGTGTGTGTGTGTGTGTGTGTGTGTGTGTGTGTGTGTGTGTGTGTGTCCGAAACCTTGACCTAGTGTGATAATAAAAGGTTAAACTGACTTGCTGGCTTGTATCTTGGTAAGGGTGAATGTTGTCGTTCTCAAATAAACAAAAAAATCCGTCAGGGCTAAGCAATGCAACCCCACCCGCAATTATATTTTTTTGTTTGTTTGTGTGTTTGTTTTTTCAACCCAAAATTACAAGTGCCGGCCCCATGTCTACTTGAGCTTCCGTGCTTCAGTTGTGGGGAAGCAACTTCACGCTTGGTGCTTCTTGGGGCAACTGCATTTTTTTTTCAAAAACAGTTCAACAAGGGTATGCCAGGGCGCCTTAACTCCCCAAGCAGTTTACACACACTCACACAACAACTTTGATCGATAATAAACATAGATTTATATTGTATGAAAATATCTTTATTCATTCAAAGGGGTATATTTGCCGGCCAAATACAATACAATGACTGTGGAAAATCCCACTCATTTGTCTTTTAAAGTTTTCTATTTGTAAAACCGCAATTAAACCCACTGATAAGCTTCTAAAAAAATACGATCAGTTGCATTTATAGATTTTATGCTTCAGTGCAATGTATTTATAGTTTCTTTTGTTTCAGTACAAAGTACTTAATGCCTCTTATGCATCAGTATGAAGTACTTAAACTGCCCTATCCTTTGATTCTGCGACCCTTGGCACTCTTCCTTGTCCGTTAGGACAGTTCAACTCCCGCAGAAACTAAACTATAAAAAAACCTTCAGTAAATTCTAAGTCCAAACCAACTGCTGCATCAAAGACACGGGTGGGGGACGGGGGAGGAGGGGGGTTACTGCCAGTGCTGCGGGGTATATGGAATACCCCTGCACAGTTGAAAAAAATAATATTGTGCTCTGCTGACTGCAATCTGCTTTTCCAATATTGCAATACATGCACTGTAGTCTGTATAGCTACATACATGCACAGTGGTAACACTCAAGCATCGTTATTTGAGATAAAGAAATTGTATATACAATAGTGAAATACATGCGCTGTAGGCCACAGACCACAGTTATGAATCCTTCTATTTTTCATATTAGCATTTTTCTGTCTAAAGAATCAGCATTTTTTGGTATTTTAAAATTCCGTGAACGGCATTTAACAGATAAAAATGTCAGAAAAACATGGATGGATTTTTGTCACATAATTCCCAGCTCGTTAATTTGTGATAGTTGAAATACGAAACAACACCTGGATGTCAGCTTTATATTGGTGTATGAACTGTGCTCTTGCCACGGTCACATCATTGTCCTTCCCCACAATAAAGTTCCCACCAGGCCTGGAGGACAGTGCGTCTATATGACCACCAATGAAGCAACTCTGTGATGAGGCAAACCTTACTTAACTAACTTTATTTAACCAGAAGCTACAGAAAACACAATATTTTCACAATTACGGAATATCTCCGTTGGGATGCGCAACCAGCCAATCACAACTGTGGTCTGTAACCTGTATTGGCATATATATTAATACAGTGGCAGCACTCACTTACGTTTGTAAAGCTTGAGTTCCCATAACTTTGTCAAAAATGAACATATCCACATTATCTATGCAAACTTTCATTGTCTAATGTCCAACTAAATTCTCATAGAATTTTAAGCAATTCTGTTTAGCCGTTCTTGAAAGGTCGAAAATAGCCTGAACACACAAATTCATGAAAAAAAAAAAAATGAAAAAAAAAAAAAAAATGCAACTAAACCTGGTGGCCAAAATAAGAACTAGGTGACTCCAGGTGACTATATGGGCAATATCAAAGCAACTGGCCATGTAGTTCTGAAGACAAGGACATTTTTATTCAAAAATATATTTTTAAAATCATCAAAAGTAGAAAAATCATTGCATCATCATCTCGGTCTACTTGGTAGAAGTCTATCTGGGCAACATCTATGTGCAAAATTAAAACATTCCACATTGCTGTTTGGAGAAGTCTAAAATATAAATACAACAGTGCAAATTATGCACTGAATTGCCATATATACATATACAGTGGCAGCACTCACTTATAGTTGCAAAGTTTGACACCCCATAACTTTGTCAAAAATTAACATATGCACTTTATTTTCGCAAACCTTTATCTGAAGGCAAAATACATTCTGATAAAATTTTGAGCAATTCTGATTTTTTAATCTGGAGAAAAAGTCGAAAATAGCCTTAACACACAAAAACTGATTTAAAAAGTGGAAAAGTTGCAGCACCCCCTGGTGGCCAAAATTAAAAGTACCTGATCCCAGGTGACCCTATGTGCAATATCAAAGCAATTGGCCAAGAAGTTGTTGACATGAGGACATTTAAACTTTTTCAAAAAATACGATTGAAAATTCATATAAAAAAGAAAAAATATTGCATCATCATCTCCTTTGCAGACTTCGTAGAGGTCTACCCAGGGTACACACATGTCCAAAATCAAAACATCATATGCAGCGGTTTTTTAGAAGACGAAAATGTAAAAAGGTCTACAGACAGACGGATGGACGGACGGCGGACTCAAACGGATTAAATAAGCTTTGCTGACTGACAAGTCAGCAGAGCTATACAAACTTTTTGTTCACACATAATAAAAGCGGGGGTCAATTAAATACATTTTCTTATTTCTTACGCTGTTTCTACCAGATATGGGGGGAGGGGGGGATTGGTACTTGCTGATTATAATGTAGGGGTCAAAATTTTACAAAGTTGAAAAACCGGGGTCTTTTCCGCGGCAACTATATACCCAGTACGTTAATGGAATAACCGCTGGAGCAAAGGCGGACTTGAGCAATGAAGTAATATAGTCATGCGATTTGAAAATGGAACTGAGCCGGCAAAGGCTATATGGTCCTATGTCGCTCATTCGTAACTCACTGAAACAGCGACCATTTGAATAACGGCGGTTATATGCACATCTATAGCACAAACTTACTTCAGTGTCGAAAAGTTAGCCGAATAAGACGTGTCTTTTTTAAATATTCGACGGACCGACTTTGTACGCAATGACCCAACAAGTAACCGACTTTGTACGCAATGACCCAACAAGTAACCGATATAAAACAAAGCCCTATATAGGCGCCGGGAGAGCCACAATGCGCATGCGTGCCCAGGTCCCTTTGGCTGACTGATTGCTATATCCCCGCCTGACTTCAAAAAATTGACTCCAAATATTTGTTGATAAAGACTTGATATTGCAAACAGTGGTATTGGTTTTCAAGAAAGGTGACCTTGATATTATTTCAAAGAACAGAGGGCCACGCTAGTCTTTGCATCTATAATATAAGGTCAACCGAGCACAGGCAGGACTGTCACAGTTCTCTTGTCTCAAACATTTAGGTCAATGCATCCAGTAGGAATCTAGCCTGGAGGGCTCTGGACGAACAATGTTATTAGTTAACCATCGAGTTCGTTGCAAGCTGAATGTCCCACTTATTGTTGACGGTCCAACTACTTGTGCATGCAAGCGAAAACTATAAGGCAAGGAAGAGGTTAGGAATTCACGTTCACTGCGGATTATAAAACTGCTATGCAACACGGAGTTCAAAGCATGAATGACAAATATTCTCCTAAAATCATGGATAAACAGCATACGTTAGAAACGAGACACCACTCGTAGGCAAAGATCCTCAAATGTGTCTCTGTGGATAAGAAAAAAATCACTCCGCGCTTCGCGCCCAGTGATTTCTTACTCAATCAGACTCAAATATCCACTCCCTCTTGTGGTGTGTTCTCGTTTTATATAAAGACATCCTAGATAGTGGAAAGATATCGTGCAGATTTGTACTATGACCATCGTGACATCGCAAACATCAGCCATAAAGTCGGCCATATATATCGATGCTAATATTCACCGTGCTCCCATCAGGCCAAATGAACTTTGAGTCAACAAGGTTGTGTAGTCACGCTATTTCAATTATTTACGGGATCAAAACCACACCTTTTTCAGATTGTGATGTGCCCTGTAAACTACTTGTCCCCGTTGCAGGTCCTGCCTGAAGTGAAATTGATTGCCTTGTTCAATATACATATCTAAAGAGGTCTTATGTTGACACTTAATAGTCATCTGTCATTTAATGTTTGGCTTATCATGTCATCTGCTAAAGGTTTTACCCGTCCACTTGTGCAGACAATTGTTTTTTCTCTTAACCATTATAGTAGCTGAACAATCTTTAAGTTGCTAACCCCGGGCCATCAAAAGGCCCACTGGGATACTACAATATGATTGAACACATTCCTATTCGAAGTGGTCAACATTGGCCGGCAGTTCCTAAAATCGTCGAACTCATCTTTACGGTCCGTTCTTACGCATTGGCTGAGAGTATACATACCAATCAGAACGTACTATATGTCCCCATAATGATAACATTTTCTCTACTTTTACAAATCAAATACGAAAGGACAAAGAGCCAGCAAGTGTTTTTCATTCATTCATCCGTTCATTCTATATCTTTTTTTCATTCATACATCTGTTCATTTTCTTCAGTTCGCTTTTATTCTGTTAATTATCTTATTTGATATTTTATTTTATTTATTTTATTTCATTTATTTAATTAACATTTTAGTTTCCTTTTACCAAGTTTGAAGGTACGTATGTTGCATAAAAATGTAAGAGATAAAAATTGTTCATTCACCCATAACCATCAGATTGTCTGTATCTTATATATATATATATATATATATATATATATATATGTATATAAATATAAGTGCACTACACTTAACCTCCTTACCTGTGTATTGGTAGCAAAACATGAGATCAACGCAAGTTATGAGTGACAAGCAAAAAATGTTGACCTCAGACAACTTCGGAAGGTCAAGAAGTGTTTGTTTCGTGCACTACCTTTCATTTTGATACAAATGAACGACCCTGAATAGAATCATACAAACGTGTCTAGGTTCTTTCTAGGAGGCTCACTTCAAGGTTTACCCGTTTTGGCACCAGAATATGTGTCGTCCATTGAGTGAAAAAGAGTGTTACAACGCTGACTCAACTATTTACCTGTATTGACAAAACGTTATTCTGTCACGCAATTAGCAATTATGTTACAAAGTACCTGCGTCTCGTCAAGCACAATATCAGAACAGGAGCTTTTAACTCTATCTCCCAGTTTAATAGACGCCACAAAAATGTATTATTTGCTTTGCGTATTTTTAGAATTCTTAGTTTTCAGGTAACCTTACTTTGTTTCAGCAATACCTGACAACAGCTAGCCAATGAGTAAATGAGTAGAGCCAGACAACTTTATCCCCCAGGGGTCTCCACCAGTGAAATCAACAACCAGGGGCCATAAAACAGAGCTGCAGTCTAAAGTCAATGTCCAATACTTGTAGAAATAGGTGTCTCACCTTAATATCGTTCTAAATTTGATGCTTTGCACCGGATCAAGCTGTTTGGATGTGAAACGAGTCTCCAATTCTGATAGCATGGTAATAAATCACCGTTTATCAATCTCTGACAGCTTTCAATATATCCAGACACCCCCCATATATATATATATATATATATATATATATATATATATATATATATATATATATTATATATATATATATATATATATATATATATATATATATATATATACATATATATATACAGTGGAATCTTCCTATTAAGACCGCCTAAGGGACAGAAAAATGTATTAATAGGGGAGTGGTCTCATTATGGAGGTGGTCTTAATTGGAGATTCTACTGTATATATATATATACATATATATACATATATATATATATGTATATATATATATATATATATATATATATATATATATATATATATATATATATAGTAGACAGACTCAAGAAGTGTAACGAATCAACATTCGTCTGTTCTTGGACCACCAAACGTCAGCGCTGGCATAAAATATTTGGTCAATTATTGAGAGACAAAACAAAACTCACGTTGAGTTCTGTTGGCGCAATACCAAGACCCTTAGACCCATAGGCTCGCCACAAGAACCCAATCCAAAGATTAACTGGTTTGTGGTTAGAATAATACCGGATCCACCTTTTCATCGACATTCATCATCAGAAAACGTTGACCAGAGGATGAAATTTTGATAAGGCACATCCATTTATTACACGCAGAGTGTTTTGAATCAATGACGGCATTATGTAAACATACCGAAACCAGTTACATTTGACACCCAAGCCGCTTTGCCAATTTTGAGCAGTGAAGTATTCATGATACTTGCCCGCCTAAACATTGCATCATATTTCTGTTCCCTAACCCTCGATGATATGTTGCGGGTACAAGGGCTACGCTCAGGTAGAATGCCCATGGCGAAGTCTTGTATCATATCTCATAGAAGTATTTGTATGGCAATGAAGATGGATGATTCCATGGTTGCCAACCTACTCTTACTGCGGCGCTCCATACGCCGCTTGTATTTATGATATTTTAAAAGGGGGTTCTTTGTGCAAGAGGAATAGATTCATTTGCCTTTGATCTGGTCATTTTGTGCAAAAAAGGTTTGTTTTGTGATATAACACACACACACACACACACACATACATACACACATACATACGTACATACATATACATATATATATATTATATATATTATATATATATATATATATATATATATATATATATATATATATATATATATATATTATTGAACCCCCGAATTCGGGGAAATTAAAGTATACTTTAAAACATACATCTAGATAACTGAAGTATACAATACACCAATGCATACAAAATCAATATTTTAGAATATTGAGATGTCACGCAAGAAAGTAAACACCATAGGGTGGGACATCCACCAGTCTCCTGTTAACTTGCACCCATGAGGCGCGAGCCAGCTGGGAGACCAGCAGGTGGTCCCCCTGTCGGGTTGGGTGAAGTTTCCTGATGAGTAAAGTGTCTACATGAACGAATCAACCACTCCGCCCTGCTCTGCCACAAAATGTGGTTTATGCTGACAGAAAACTGCAGTAATAGGTGACATGTTCACAGACACTATATATTTAAGAGTTTCTCTTTTTTTTCATGAGAACACTTCAGTTTTCTAAACGCCTGTTAGCCTTTTTTTCACATGAAGAGTGTCCGATATTAATGGTTTCTCGTTGTTCAGTATTGATCCAATTATTATGTCACACGAAACGGTTTGTGTGTGCTACAGCTGGTTTGGATATTTGTATATTTGTTCCTTGAGTGACGTCGCACATCAGTTTGGCCTTCAGACATACCCGAAATTTGGACACGTGGCCATGGATTAGGATGTACGCAACCTGATATTACTTTAAGAATCCATGTCAATATTAACATTTCAATACACTAATTGAGTTTTGTTGGCCTAGTCTAATAATACTTTACACCTACTTCAAGGAATACTAACTTTAATGAGCTTTATACTTTTATTTTCATGAAATATGGGTAGATATGGAATATCTGATAAATATCAGTAGACGCCAGAGCATTGCTAGTAAGTGCAGAAAGAATGTATTGTAGACGATACAAATTGTTGGTACTGCTGAAAAAAATACTTTCATCCCAAATTGCCAGGGTCAAACAAAATATGGCCATCTTCCAGGTAATTCATGTAAATTTATATGACCAAAAAGACCATATATTTAATATGTATTAACCATTTACATTCGTCTTGTTCGCTCTGGTTATCAGGGTATATTTCTTTAAATGTCACTTCAGATGATCAACGGACAAAGGCTGCGTCCACCAGTAGTGAGCAAAAATAACGTTTGCCCGACATCAAATGCCCCGTCTTAAAAATAAAACAAATAAATAAATATAAAAATAAAAGACACCTTAGGATGTATGATACCAAAGAAGATATAGAAAATAATTGTTTTATGGCTTCCCCCGTCAAACAACCTAACTTTGTGCTTGTTGGAACACCAGGACATAACTCAAAGAATGATTTACTGCTAGCTTCCTCGTCAACTTATGCATGAACATTTTACACACGTGGTAAGGGTGTTTTTAAACTTCATTTATTAATTTATTCATTCGTTCATTCATTCATTCATTGATTCACTCATTCACTCATTCATTCATTGATTCATTCAGTCACTTAATCATTCATTTATTTTTGAAACAGAAACATAGTTGTAGCCAGCAAAAACATAATGATAATTGTCTTTTGCCTGAAAAAGTAAGACTTTCTAAATTTTATCCTTTCATCTGGAATAGTTATTATTTCACTTCAACTATGATCACGACCAACTGGTATGTTAGGATTTGGTATTCGGCGTTACATCACTACAGGGACTGAACCCCAGTGTACATGTTTACATAGTTTCTACCGATGGCAGCAAAAAAAAAAAAAAAAAGAAAGAAAGAAAAAAAATGAAGGTTGATGCATATTATGAATGCGTTTATTCCCGTTGATGCGGGAAAGTGATACTTCGAACACCTGATATCGGATGAGGCATTCCGAGTCCATCATGTCATAGGTCACCAGCTGAACTGGTCCTTTCACTGACATCTGGGGAATTCCACCAGCCACCCAGTACTCATGTGTTTCTTGGCAAAGTCTACACACTTCATTCATCTTGTTTGGGCGGAATGAGGCTAGCAGCTGAGTCACGTGACAAGCGCAGGACCTCTACTGTCCAGGAATGAATATGAATTCCGACATGCGCTACCCATAATAACATGTTATGGTATCCAATTTTTACCCAAGCAGTAAGCTGGTTGAGGTACAACGAGTGGCTTCAGTTATTATACAAACACGAGCAACAGTGCCGCATCTTCTGTGAAGTTCTCAACCTAGTACGTAATGCGAGTATCAAAATATGGAAACTTACTGAATTTTATGTGCATATTGAACTTATTATATTTCAAGCAGGCCTTTTTCAGTGGTATATATTTAAGTTAACCGCGAAATCGACAATATGATTCATGCCTATCCTTCGTACCACATCTACAGACTCTATTGGAATTTATCCCACAATAAACTGATTGATTTTGTGACATGAGCACAACTGCCAAAATAGAAACTTGTAACGGATGCAAATTCATGACCAAGCGATTTTGATGTGAATCTCCTAGCTGTGTTTAAGATTTAGTGTCCGTCAAGGAAAGAAAATCCTGATATGCCTCCTAATTTTTTAAGGGCAATCAGGTCTTAAGATCTGGTTGCAAACAGTAAATTAATCGTCAAAGAATATAAATACTTTTCAAAGCGGTATTGTACCACATGCTGTTCACACAGTTGATTTGGATGTATGTATATGTGTCCCGTGAGTAACGTCTCACATCAGTATGGCATTCAGATATATCCGAAAGCTGGACAGGTGGCCCTGGATTGAGATGTACGCAACCTGATACCAATATAAGAATCGAGGTCAATATAAACATTTAAACACCCGAATTGATTTTGTTGGCCTTGTCTAATAATATACACCTACTACAGGAATACTGATTATTTCCATACCTTTATTTCCAAGAAACATGGGCAGATATGATATCTCTGTTAAACATAATTAGTTGCCAGAGCATCAATTGCTAGTATATGACTATATATATATATATATACATATATATATATATTGTAGGCTAGCTGCTGAAAAATACTGCTACACCAAACTGACAGTGTCAAACAAAATGTGGCCATCTTTCTGGTAATTCGTGTAAATTTATATTACAAGAAAAAAACATGAATGTAACATTTGTTAACCATTAATATTAACCTTATTCACTCTCCTAATTGGGATATATTTCTTTAAATGTTACTTTGGATGATTGACAGGCAAAGGGTGCTTCGGTCAAGAGTCAGCAGAAATAACATTATTTCGCTGTATATGAAACTCCCTGTAATCAAAATAAAACAGTATAAGACAATTTAGGTTAAGTGATACCAATGAAGATGTAAAAAATAACTGCCGCGTGGCTTCCTCCACCAAACAGCCTTACTTTGTGCTTGTTTCAATACCTGGTTGTGACTCAAAGAACGATTAACTTTTCGTTTCCTCGTGAACTGATGCTGTAAAAGCTGCAATTCTTTAAAGCAATGTACAGAACCATTTAGAAATATATAAACAAAAACCAATAACTGAATTATTCAAGTACAAAGAAAGAGATTGCTTTGCGTATTGAAAGAAAAATAATTGTCACTTGCCTCTTCAAGTTATGTTATTATGTACGTTTTTTTTTCTTTCCGTTTTGTTCCTATTCTTTATACTATTTATATTTTTCTTGTTTTATTTAATGCTTTTTGAGTTGTCCTTGGCTTGTTTGTTTTCTTTCAACATAAAGTGAATTACTTAATTTTTTACTTGAGCTGTGTTTATTTCACTTTATTCATCATTAAGTGAATATTGACCATTAATATTTAGTCTTTTGAAAGACGGGGAGAAAAAAACTTTGTTGTTCTGCTCTAAGTAAACATCTTAATATAAAAAATGGACTGTGTATATTTGTAAGATTACACGATCAATAAAGACGATCAAAACCAAAGTACCTGTGTATATACAGCCCACATCATGCATCCAGGGCACGGTACAAATTGTATTGGTCGGGGGCGGGGGGGGGGGGGGGGTACTGCGAGTCCCTCACTACCAGGCATCGTCCATCCGAGCAGTCCCATCATTTAACCCAGATTCCGCGAAATGTGCATCTACTGCATGATGCAATGTACCATTTCCTATGCATCACACTAAATACCACAGTAGAATAACTAGGTACTGACCATTTCCATCCAAGAATCTCTCCAAAAAAGGGAAATTGCATTGTACAACTGTCATATCAGCATACCTGACCTTGGCAATTTATTGTCAAAATGATTGATTAATTTATCCGCGTAGTTCTGCACGTGCTCAGACTTGAAAGGCTTTCTTAGACTTTGGAACTAGATATATCAATGGAGACGTAGAATTCTCTGGACGTTATTGTGTGCGCGTGAATGAACTTTACAGTATAGGTGGAGGTTTTCGTTTTCGTTCCTGAGAAATTGAGAGTGATCTAACCATGGGGCGTGGAATGGTAAGTTAGTTGTTGCGATTTCATAATGCTTGAAAAAAATCAATTATTGGCTTTTCTTCCAATCTGACGTAACAAATAGTAATTTCACTATATGTATGCTATGATGAGAGAAGCAACCTGGGAAGGCGAATAATCTGTGCAGGTTTTTTCATGACCAGTTTTTTTTTTTTTTTAAGTCTTAAAAGTTGGCTTCGGTTCAAAGATAGCAATCATGATATCCAAGGATCATGCCACTTTAAGAATTCAATATGTGTAATAAGAATGATCTATGAAATGGGAGCTTGAGCGGCAGAGCATAAGTCATTGTTTGCCAAACTTTTGGTGCGGCCAATGATTTTAAAAGTTTTATAATATGAAACTTTCATGTGACAAAAAGTCTTTCAAAAATACATGTGTAAATATATATATATATATATATATATATATATATATATATATATATATATATATATATATATATATATATATATATATATATATATATATATATATATATACATATATATATATGCATATATATATGCATGCATGTGTGTAAGATGAAGACAGTGAGTGTTAGTATTGGGGATTGGAGATGTGTATGTGCGCATTCTTATCAAGGCGATCAACTTGACCTCATGTACTTATATTAATCATAGTGAATCTTTAATCATTTCATAGAGGCAATTTTTTTTCTTGATCGTTGGTTGCAGAGTTCTGAGTGGTCTCTATGCACACAAAATGTCCGCTATGATATGTTCCTTTGGGCGTAAAATTTTGGGCGTAAAATTCTTCTTGTTGGTGTCATGTTTAACGAAAAGTTTGAAGATATTGATTTTCTTTGGATCAATAAATAAAAAAACCCATGGTGTGCTTATCGGGTGATTTCAACAGACAAACAAGGCACGCTTTAGAGCGTATACAATACGCAAGACTTACAAAATATATGTAAACAATTCAAAGGTAACACATATGATGGTATGCCCTGTTAAGATATACGATTTTACGCTGGCATCTATATTTCAATATACATAATATACATACACACACACATACATATATATATATATATATATATATATATATATATATATATATATATATATGTGTGTGTGTGTGTGTGTGTGTTGAAGGGTCACGTGACCTGACGCCATGACGAGTAACAATTTTCCTATCGACGATACTAAAAGTACTTGTAATTAGTATTGTCTAAAGGATTTTCCAATAATATAAACTTGATAAAGAGTTTAAAGAATTCTAGGTGCAAGTCCAAATGATGTATTTGATCGTGTGGCTTGTCAGTTTGCGTTTGGTACACTAGAACAACCTTTCAGTTTTGCTCAGAAATGCCGGGATTCAACCTTGACTCCAGTTGTAAGATTAGTTCATCAACTTTGCAACCTTTGGCCAAAACACCATTTAGCACCAGTTTGACCTTGATATCGAACTTACGATGTCTTTCAAAGATATACCCTCCTTCATGATCTCACAAATATCCATATATGTCACCTCTCCTAAACTACCGACGACCACAACCGAAACACGTTTTCGAGGGTTCGCGAATCAAACACAAACTATTTGATTTTTAAGTTCAATTGCATCTTACTGACTATGCAGATCCCACTGGAGCAAAGGAAATGTAGCACATGCTATGGCAAAAAAAAAAAGTTTTTCCATTTTATTTTGACTTGTGACCAATTTAACGACCAAGGAAAATCATTCTAGAACTGATGTTTTGGTACCCTTGCAATATGCAATTATAGTTAACCATAATTTATCGTTCCGTTGCAAATGAAAGATTTTGAAGTACTCAAATAATTGAAAAATACAGAACGAGATGTTTATACAAGGAAGAAGCTGCAGGGCAGTTGTTTTGGATGACATTCTTATATTTATTACCAACTTTGTTCGATGTCGTAATTGCTGTATTTGGTATTGTTTTTGGGGGTATTGTGTTTGCTATTGTTTTTTTTTTTTTTTATTATTATTATTATTATTTTTTTTTTTTTTTTTTGTATACGTGGCTGTTCTATCTGTACATTTGTTGTATTGTTTATGATATTTGTGGCTATTATGCTGACGAATAACAACGTTTATGTTATCATCGCATTGTAGTCTAATCTTCATTTCATTGCACATTATATATAACGATATGCATAGCAGGGCCATGTTTCACTCCACATAAACTGTATGCCTTGGAGGGCTGATATATGCCAAGAACCACAACAGTTTGTCTAACGAACATTGCCTTTTACCTTCCATATGACTGTATGGCCAGCTGAGTTGCATGTATGTTTTAATGCACGTGTTATGCCATAAACCAAAACAATGTGCCTATCCATCATATGTTCTGTTATACAGAACTGGATGCCCCGTGTGGCTTTAGGCACACTCCAACGCACATCATGCATTCCCTTCCTGTATTGCAATATATATATATTGCGCGAGGTTATGCTCCTTTGCATATGACAATAGCTTGACATGTTTCATCGCCTCACTTTTTCGTGTGAGGGTTCCGAGGGTATTTCCGGCATATTTGTATACAGGTAGAGGTCACGGAAATCTGTGTTAAGTGTGAATTATAGTTAGTTACAGTTCCAGAGACAGTAAAATGAATTCAGGTACATGTTCCTTGAATTGCACGAATTGCATTTGCGTCATGCATATGCGCTATCATTCAAAGTTATGAATAATTTTGCCACCTGTCGATGAGTTTTGTGCAGAACATCTAAAGTTTTCTGATTTAATGCCAGTACTGCGCATAACTGTAAGTTAACTAACAATTTTAACATGCGTGACTACGAGTATGAACAAATCAAGCAACAATTAAAAAAAAAAAAAAAACTCACAAGAGGAAAAGTTCAGAACTTAACATTTGCGTCTAGATTGTCCGATGCCAAGAAAAGGGGAAGAAAGTTTGTGAGCTTGATTTATGATGTTATGGTACTTTTCCATGTCATTGACATATTATCTTCCAACAGAGTTACTATCAGCCCAGCCACTTTGCAGAAATATATGACGCAATCGACACCTTTGCCA